>BMAO01000833.1:0-19124 GCA_019973975.1 Trichonephila clavata
CTTGCACCAATACTACATGACAACAATTCTAAGCGAGGGATAGATATATTTCTCAAGGGGCAACCCGAGCTTTTCGCTTGTATCAGTTTCACAAGCACATTTTCCGCGTTTCTACCCTCAAAAATACACAGGCGGCGTATGCTCTTTTACTTGCGTCACAAACACGTGCAATGTTATTCGTTTAATTCCATTAGAGCTCAAATTTAAACAGCGACGTATTTTAATACCTGCAAGTATAGGGAGTCTAACTACTTTTTAATTTCATTTAAAATAACTTCTGGGAGATTTTCATCCAATTTAATTTTAGTTTCCAAATTTCCTGTAAAATTAATTTTGGTTTTAAAGTGACAGGTGCCGTAAAACCAATCGGATCAAAATATGATTAGCTATGGATAACAATGACCTTTTAGTTATATCCTTGCCTTCATTTATCTGACAGTTAATATTACATGATAAGTAATCATCTTTGAGGTTACAAATTAATCTTAAAACCATAGTCTCAAAGTTATCAGGTTGTTTTTCCAACTCGGAAAATTTTTCAGGATTTAATAATACATTTGACTGCCAGCCTCTTAAGTTAAAATCCGTGGAAGATCATAATACTTTTGATTCTACTATAAATTTTGCAACTGTTCTTCGGTCTCAAAACTAGTTACACAGTTGTCAATATAAAAAGATTTCCTTAAAATTGTAGCTACATCATCAAAATTTGCAGGAGCATTATCTAAATGGTGATTTAATGTAGCTCCTAATAAAAAAGGACTGCACGTCACTCCAAAAACTACTCGACGGTGACGAAAAGTTTTAATGTGGTCCCTATTTTCTCTATCATACCACATAAACTCAAAAAATCTCTATCTTGCTCCCTTACTCCTATCTGTAAGAAAGCCTTTTCAATATCTGATAAGTATAACCGCCTATCTAAATATATTTTCTGAAACGATTAAGTATAGTCGGTATGACTTCAATAAGATATATGGGCCCTTTCCAAAACAATCATTCAGAGAAGGATAACCCTTTGTTCGTGCGGACGCGTCAAACACAGGCCTTATTTTACTCGTACTATTTCTTTAATAACGGGCTATGCGGGAGATAATGAACGAAATTTTCTTGTTATCATTAACTTCTTCAATTATTTTTTCTGATAACCAAAGGTCTAAAACATCTTGGTATTCCTCAAATTTACCCGAAGCAATTAATTTTCTTTTAGTACTTTGAAGTCTATTTTCAGCTAATTTCTTATTAGATGATAAAAGTTTACTGTCCAGAACCCAAGGCAAAGCTATCTCATATCGACCAATATAATCTACACTTATGGTTTTTTGAAATGATTTAATGTCTCTTCCTGAACTTCTAACTTTGACTTAGTTTCTACGGGATCTGTAATACTAAGAGAACCGAGTTTCCACAATTCGGAAATACACATACCATTTACAAACATTGATGTAACATTCATAAAATTATTTTTATCAAGCTTAGTTTCATTTCTATAAGTTTTCCCCATAAGCGTCCAACCTAATTTAGTTTTTATTGCAACAGGACCAGATTTTAAATAGAACATAGTTCCAGTCAGTAGCTTTCCAGCTACATCTGCTCCTAGTAATATATCTATTTTCCCTCCCAAATTATGATCGATATCTGACAAATTAATTTTTCCATTTTTTAATTACCTTTATCCAAGGACCATGACAAATACTCGGTACATCATTACATATAATTTCTTGGTCATTACTCATTTAGATTACAAGTATAATAATTATCAATATCAGTTAAAAAAATTTTATAACATTTATGTCTTAACATTTTTGTTTTTGAACCGCCAAACAAAGAATGAACAAATTCTTCTTCTCTTTCATATTTAAATCAAAGTTTTTCAGCAGTGGATTTTAAAATATAGGATTTTTGAGATCCGGTGTCAATTAAAGCTCTTACTAAACTCTTATGGTTTCCGTTTTTCAACATAACCACAAGAGTCTGCAAGAGAACTTCAGAAGTGCAAGCTTGATTAGCTAAAACATTAGTGCTAGATGAACTAGCTGACGTGCTATTCTCAGTGCTTGCACTTTCGGTTTCTAAACCAGATCTTAAAGGCAATTTTGAACATAACACAGCGTAATGCCATTTATTACATATTATACATTTAACATTTGATCTACATGAATGTGATATGTGACCCCTTCTTAATCAAATGTAACACACGCCTCTTTCCACCACAGCATTCTTCTTAAAATCATATGACATAGAAGCTGCTTCACAACAATTTTCAGAGACAATTTTGATCAATTTTGCTTAAACACATCTCAATAAATTAAAAGTTTAGTTTTTTCATTAAGGCATCAATTTTTTTGAATATCTTTTTATTAATATATCTTCGAATGAAGATATTCAAAGCGAATTCTGAAATGTTTAATCAATTTTTGTTGCAGGTAGATTAAAATTATTTCAAAAAATCCTTTTTAAAAAATTAACATTTATTACAATAGTAAAATATTTAAATTCAATCATTGAAATAATTAAAATTAAAATAACGATAAATTACATCATTTTGGGATGTAACTTGTTATGCTTAATACTGTAGCTCATTTAATTTTCTTTTTAATGAGAAAAATTTTCCCAACATTTAAACAATATAATTTATAAAATAATGCTTTCACAATTTTTGTACGCATTGTCTCTGTACATATATATTGGCACATTAGAAATTAATTAATTATTTATAAAATAAAGCGGAAAATATCCTAAATTGCATTCTCAGGAGAATGGCACACGCATATGTTTATTCTGACATTATATATAAAATGTTTGATATTTGCACGCAAAATTGTAAGAAATAGTGTCCGATCCTGTTAATAAACAAATTCATTAAGATTAATGAAAAATATAAAAAGTTTTTCAGCATCTAGTAATTACTGAAAAATATTTAGGTAATTTAAAATGAATACCAATAACTATTTACTTTTTTCAAACTTCTGGTGGGTGTAAGGTAAGTGTTCATTTATATCCAAATAAAAAGCAGCATGAGTTCTGATGGAAAAGGGCCTTTTAACTTTGAATCATAGTGAAAGAATGCAGGAAACACCCGTGTCCCTCTAGAACTTCACGGCCGCGGTGGCCGAGTGGTCTAGGCATCGGATCATGGCTAGTTTGTCATGGGTTCGATCCTTGTACCACTAAAGATCCGCCGTGTAGGGGAGCGATGCACGTTAAATCTGTCGAGAGCTCAAGCGTCCTCCCGTTGGTGTGGTAGTTAGGAGAGGGGGTGCCAGCTCAGGTGTCGTCCGCGTCACTTGACCATGGTTCAAAATTACGCGGACCGTCCCCAAAAGCCCTCGTGTAGCTGAACAGTGGGACGTTAATATTCACTCACTCACTCACCCTCTAGAACTTCACAGCTGTCCACGGAAGGACATTGGATCTCCTAAGATTTAAAGAGCATCCTCCTGCTAGTTGTGGGATCTTCAGCTACACTAGGACTCGAACTTCTGATGCAACGGGCACAATTCCGAGACTAGAGTAACACAGTGCTACTCTGGTGTTTGAATTTTTTGTTGACTTTCATCCACAGGAGTGCCACAATGTTTTCTTTATAAGTATATGAAACAAGAAATTGGGGGAGTGAATAATAACGTCGTACACCCCAGCTATTCAAGCGCTTTTGGTAACAAACCTCATAATTTTGAACCAAGGTAAACAAACGAGGATGGCCTCTGAGGCCTTACCTTCCTCTTTTAACTTCCAAACCATGCCAAAAGGAAGTCGTTTCAGTTCGATATATTCAACATGCATCAGCCACTTCTGCACGGTATATCTTCAGGGGTAGCAGCCAAGAGCCCATTACTTTGGCTACCGCTCTCCTCAGAACGAGCCACAGGAAAAACAATAGTTATTATGGGTACAGAATTCCTCATTAAGCAGTATACAGGTAGCAGACAAACTGTGTAGCAATGCATTTGAAGTAACAGAGGGAAAAAAAACTCTTAACAAAAAATAAATCGTCTGTCATACATCCAGCGATCCATAAAAACGCTTTTCAGTCACACCAGTGAAAATTCCAAACTTACGAAATCATAGAAAACGTTTTCCATTGCAAATTTATATCTTGATTTATTTTAGAAAAGTGGTAAAATGTATTTACAAGGATTAAACAACGCTGCAAGTAAGTTTTTTTTCTCAAACATAGATTATAAACTTCAAACCAATTTCTGCTTTTTACACATAATTTTTTATTACATATAAACAATTTTGAAAAATCTTTTCGTGATCATCTCTCGAAAAGTACTTTCTAATATAATTCTCAAATTCTATCAAGGGCATTATTTCTAATATGTTAAATAAAATTACAGTACAAGGAAGATAGGGAACCGTGATACAGTATGGAAGCATGATAAAGTAACGAGGACGACATCCGAAATAAAACTCTTGTTTTATTACTTCCACACCACACCTACGGGAGGACGTTTGAACCTCGACGTACTTATCTGAAATCAGCGCTCTCTGCACTAGGTGCCATCAGCGATACAGGGCTCGAAAGCAGGATATGCCAGCCACGTGTCTTCAACATTACACGGCGGCCGCGCAAAGTACTATTACGAAGAAAATACGTTGCCTATATCGGAACTCTGGGACACGATGCATATTTAATTTTCCCTTTTATTGTAAGAAATGCGCATGTGTTAGATATTTTTTTTAAAAAAATGCAACATGTGTAGAAGCGCGTAGCTTCAATGTTTTGCTGCGGTTCTTGTTTCATCACGTTCGCTAATTCCACAATTTGTAACAGCTATGATACATCAAATTTGTTTTTAGGCACAAGCATCTTTTAGTGTCCAATATTTATCTATAATGACATGAATTAACTCATATGAATTTTAAAAAAATCGTACTTTTCAGCTCAGGTAAGTAATTTTTTTGGCAAGACAAAAGTGTATTTTAATAGTTTAATCATTCAAACATGTATAATTGAAATTCTATGTTCTTCTAAAATTCATGCACATTTACAATTAGATTAACAATATACAATGAACTACTTCTTACGCGTTTTTTAACACAATTTTGAAACATCGCGGTAAACAAATGCAACGGGTTTTTTTTCTTCAAGTTTTACAGGAGATTTTGTTCTTGCACGAATCCCAAAAAATATAGGGATTCGTGCATTTTCAATGAAAATCAAATATTTCTTATTTGAATTCTGATTATTTAAATAAAGCATATATTTTTTTTTACACGTTATTGTTTTCCTCGATTTTGAAATAGCATGGTGAATAAATTTAATGATTTTTTTCAACAATTTTTTGTACTAGCTCGAATTTAAAAAAAAAAAAAAAAAGATACGGAACGTGCTTTTTGGATGAGAACGATTTGAATGAGTTTATTGCAGTTTATGATTGTATAAACGGCGGTAATGACAAAGTCGAAGATAAAGATCAACCGTTAACAGCTGATTTTACTGTCTAGGGTTTGACATTTCCTACAATCATGGAAAATTTTCGTTCTCTCGACCCTGATATAGAGCATACATTAAAATTTCAGCGTAATCTGCAGTTTCAGTGACAGGATATCAAGAATGATATAAGGAACTTTGAGTAACCAAGAAAGAAAAAAAAATCAGCCCTTAATAACAGATTTTGTAACAAAAAAAAACCCAACAGAGGCTGTAAATAACGAAACGATTGCTTCATTAGAATTAAATCCAACAATAGTGTAAGACATATTTTACACATCTACTAATGATTTTATTTTTTTATCCAATTCGTAATAAACATGCAAGCTTATTACCAAGTATCGTGAAATGGCTGTTAGTGTATTGTTTTATTCCAAATTGAAAATTCAATTCGTATTTCTTGTGTGCCTTTTTATACTGAATTTTTTTATACACACTAATTTTATCTTTTTTCCCAAGAAAAAGGTATTACTTTTGTTTTAAATATATTGAACATGGATTTTATTATTACTGTTTTTGTACGATATTTTTGGGGCTGGTGAGGGTATATATTTAGAGGTTCTTCTTTTTATATGATTTTTAAGGTTGTGGATTAGGTCTCTAAATTCACCATGTATCGCGTGTTCTATTTTACATGATTTTTTGCACTTTTTTTCTCAGTAATATATCTACCATGTAAAAAAAAGAGTAGAATGTATATAGGATTTGAACACTAATGGCCATTCTAACTTCTTTGTCTGTGTACTTATGAATATGTTGGTAAACTCATTCATGTATTTATCAGATTATTTAATTTTTTTACAATTTTGAAAGAAATATTCAAACATTCTAAGCTATCCTATATAATTCTGAACAGCGTTAAATTGGAACCATAGATTAAAATATTTAATAATAGTTTTATTTAAATGTTATAGTCATTGAAACGTAAAAATTATGTTTATATATATATATATATATATAAATTAAAAAATTGAAAATAAAATAATGAAGTGATGAAATAAATTGATTTTAATTTGGTTATTGTATTGCTTAAACATAGATCAATGAATTAAGAGTCTTGTTTTTTTTCATTAAGGTATCCGTACGCCTTCGAAGAAATTTTTTGAAAAACTGTAATATTAGCTATTAAAGTATTTTTTACGGATGAAACATAACTTAAAACTATGAAAAGTACATTTAATATTTTACCCATAGCACAAAAAAAATCTAGAGAGAAAAACATAATGAAAAATGTATTTAAATTCATCGTTAGAATAACGCACATAAGTCAAATAAAACAAAAATATCACTTTTCTGTAAATTTGATGTTGATCATCATAACATTTTTCGGGCTGGTATTGTTTTCCTAATGATAATGAAATTATTACAATTTTTATCAAGGTTTGAGTAAAAGAACATTGAAAAATCACTAAAAAATTATTACGAGACATAATATACACCTTAGTTACTAAAAACATATCAACTCTCTATAATCATGGAAATGGCAGGGGTTCTTTAAATCTATAAAATAAATCTACTTGTAAAATTTAAACTAATTTGGTTCACAAGTTTTTCTGATCTTTCCGTTGTCAGATGGCAATACGTTAAAAAAATGCATTTTGAAACAGATCAGAAATAAACTTTAAACTGCAATTTTTAATATTAAACACAATTAGATATACTTAAAATGCCCCTGATTTATAAATAACACCCTCTTTACTCTCTAAAACATTAAATTTTTTTCCTGATTGCTCTTAAAATTTTTCTACGCTGCTTTACATTTGGTGTTTAATGACGTTCTGCATCGTTAATTCTATTAACGTCAAGATGTTTGTACGATTTTAAAGTAAAATAACCAGGAATTATATTAAGTTTTTTTAAAATGTCGACACAACCCTTGTACTCATCATTAAATTGTATAACAGCATCCAATGCATCAGATTTTAAAGTTTTGAGGCACACGAAAACTTTTTTTGGTATTCTCATCCATATAATGCCATTAAAACCCTCGTTTGAGTTTTGCGTTTTGCCATGCTGGCATTTAGTAAGTAGTGTTCTTTGGTACATAATTCTAAATAAGTAGGCTTAATCATGTTTAACATTTCATTAGATAAACCTTTATATTTTTCTTTTGGCTTCAAGATAGTGCTCGCTGGTAGTAGCACCAACTATCTTTTCCGATGAGACACTGTCCATGCATGGGTTTCTTGGCACTTGATGAGCAATGAAATAGGACCGCAATAACATTTTGTTGAAGACCGGAGAGGTTTCAAACATTGCTACGAACAGCAATCCCATAATAGTTTTGCGATCGGTCAATAAAAGAGTCGGTGAGTTGGTCTTTACCAGACAGATTTCTATTTATCGACTTTAGTTTGCGCAATTTCGCTCCTACTCTCTTTTGAACATGACCAATGCATTCATATTTTGTGACACTATCTTTACCATAAGTATCTTTGACACTGATAAAACCCTTAGAATCCCCGTCACCATGATATTGTGCATATTTAAGGCCTCGCTTCACAATAGAACGTTAGAAAAGTTCCGGAATGCATTACGCTCAATTTACCCCCTAATTAGCCGGAACTCCAAAATGAACTTATACAATAAAGTTCTTCTCTACACTGCTGTTTTGCGGCCCATCCTATCCTACGGTTGTCCTGTGTGGGGTTACGCAGCTAACTATCACATAAAAATGCTCGATACAGCTCAAAACTCTCTCATTCGTAATATAACTAAAACCTGCAGCTATACTAGAAACAAAAATATTTATAAAGTTCTTAAAATTCCAACCTTCAAAACTCATATTCAAAACCTAGCCAAAAAATTCTTTGATAATCTCCCAAACACAAACAACCATAATATGATTCACCTCGAAAACTATGATCCTAAAGTAAACAGCAAGAGACCCAGAAGAATTCTGCTGGACTCCTACAACCGACCATAAATTTAATTTTGAGTCATTCCCTTTTGGAGAATAACCCACAATATTTTTAGTTTTCTCCCCTTTTTTACTTTTTCATAGTTCTTTTCTCCTTTTCTTATTTAATTCCCTGCGATCCACACAGGCAACCAACCCATTATTTTAATTCTTAACTCGCAATATTATCATTCCCGCACTGACACCAGGATAGCAGATAGAGAGCTTGCTTCCATTTCCTGAAAGGAGGTTAGAGTCCGTCAGGACTAGGTACTCCAATCAACACAATCCACGACAAAGCACTACACATTCAGTATGGGACGGAGGAACGCTTCGCGTTCCAGTTCCCAAAGATGTTCAGCTTGTATTAGAACGTTAGAAGATTCTAGTTGCACCAAGAGCTTCCATTTTTTACGCATAACCTTGAAAATTGCAATAGCATACGTGATCTGCTGCAAAAATTTCCGATTCAATGCTTTTAGGCATTTTAGAAATCTTTCTGTAGATGGGGCAATATGACGACATTATTTCAATGTCCACTACTTTACCAGTGTCAACTGACAGAGCTGCGACACACCCATTCATGGCAGTGTAACCCCTACGCTGCCATGTTCCGTCAACTGTAACACCACATTCAACTATTTTATTTTTAGAAGGATGTAGCACACTGACAGTTCAGAAGCTTCTTTTTGCATTGATAGTCCACTAACTTCTGAAATCACAGACATGAGTTTGTTCTCATGATTAGTGTACGCAGTTTTACTGAGCCTGGGTAAATTTAACGTACCACATAATTTAAACCCAGCAGAAAAACCTTTACCAATTTGTCTCATACCATAAACAAATCTTGTACTTACTTCAGGACAGTTTAAAGTTCTCTTTGAACTAGAAAACAGTGAGTAAAAGTTACAATGTTTACAACTTATAACAACATTTGAGCAAAAACCCTACCTTGAATCCTCAGAAAACAATAAGCCTTCTTCAAAACATCTTGGGCAACAAAGTTGTAAAAAAACATTTAAGAAGACATCATTATCTATAATTCTTTTTCCAGTAAGTGTTTTATGCTCATACTCTGCCATTTCTTCATCAAGAACAGCAGGCATTTTGATCTTTTATGAACTGGCGTTGGTGGATGTTGAGCTACAATTTTTGGAATCTTTATTAGTAAATCAATTACTACGAAATTGTCGTTTTCTCTTTGCATTAATTCTGCGTTTTAAATTTCCCATTTTAAATGAAAAAAATTAAAATTTTCAGCAATAAAAAAGGATTTAACAGAACCTTTTAAGTGCTGCGCAATCGTAAGCAAATGTAAACAAACAATAACACACTCTCTTTTCCTGCCATATTCTGGAAAAAAATATTAGTAAAAACCTGTGGCCAATTATATTTTTGAAAATTCTGAAAACACAAATTCATATTTTAAAGTGTATAAATTTTCTACTATTGCATATTTAAACGATACTTTGTAAAATAAAAATGTAAACAAACATATTTTCAACTTCCGGAATGTAGACTTGTGTTGGGTAGTGGTCCCTATGTGTTTCTCTCTCACACACACGCTCAGTAATAAGACTGCGTTGGTGAAATATATCTTTATTTGTCTTCTCTGTTGCTCGGGGCGTATGTCGGAACACTGTGATGGGCACCGTAATTCTCGCTCTCGCTCGTGCGATCTCCCGCTCACACTCTCACTGAGAACTCAACGCTCGTTTTCTTAATACACTTAATCACCGCCAGGCGGTGCCCACTGCGCATGCTCAAACATACCCCCCGGCCTTGCAATATTAATATTCAACAATAGCAATACAGATTCACAATTCACAACAAGTTTCAGGTTAAACAATTATTTTCAAAATTATTATATATATAAAGCACAATAAATTTTCAGTAAAAAAAATTAAAAAAAGTTAAAATTACAAAGCACAATTCAATGAAAAACACATAATTTCTTAAATGGAAATTGACCTTAACTATTTACATCTATAGGTAGAATACAAATCTTAGTTATGGGCCTCTTAAATTCTCCTGTTTTTGTTTTAATTCTGACTGTTCTCACTTTACCATCAGAACCATGATAGACCTCAACGACGCGCCCTAAAAGCCAGTTACAAACTGGTGTAAAATCCTCCTTTACAATTACCATTGTCCCACACATTATATTGTCCTTCTCGATCATCCACTTGGTTCTCTGTTGGAGAGTATTCAGATAATCGGTACTCCATTTTTTCCAAACTACCTGAATTACCTTTGTTGTTTTCTGCCAACGGCTTAATCTATTGTCCTTAATATTAATTACTATGGGCTCAAGAATAGAATTAATTGATCTACCAATCAAGAAATGGGCAGGAGTTAATACCTCAAAGTTATCAAAATCATTGGATATTGGTGTAAGGGGTCTGGAATTTAAGATTCCTTCCACCTGGATAATCACTGTTTCAAACTCCTCGTATGTGAGTCGGGATCTTCCCAATGCTCGCTTAAGGTGATATTTCACTGACTTTATGCCGGCCTCCCAAAGACCTCCCATATGTGGGGCCCTTGGTGGAATAAAATTCCATTCAATGCCTTCTTCACTGAAATATGCTGCCAGATTTTGATCCGGAAAGTTAAGGGTCTTATAAAATGCCTTTAATTGAGAATTCGCACCAACGAAATTTGTCGCATTGTCTGTAAAAATTTTGGAACATTTTCCTCGCCTAGACATGAATCTCTTAAGAGTTGCAATTATTGCATCCGAAGTCAAATCGGAAAGAATTTCAAGGTGGACGGCACGAGTTACAAAGCAAATGCAAACACAAACATAGATTTTCTTAAGGATACCTTTTCTCTGATTTTTGTAAGATACAAAATATGGACCTCCCAAATCTAGACCAGTTACACTGAATGGAGGGGCCATATTCACTCTTTCATACGGAAGATTGCCCATTATTTGAGAAGAGGGTATTGGTTTACACTTGAAACATATGACACAACTATGAACCGTTTTCCTAGCTAGGTTTCTACCTCCTGGTCCAAAATCTCAATCTAACTGCATTCAGTAGTCCTTGTGGACCAACATGAAACAATTTCTTATGTAAAGTTATGAAATATATTCTACTCAATTTAGAATTTTTAGCCAGTATAGCTGGATGCTTTTGGCTGTAGGGTATGGAAGCTTTTCCCAGCCTACCACCAACTCTCAGGACTCCTTTATCATCCTGGAATATGTTTAAAGATTTAAGATTACCTGAAGGGTCACTTAAGTTACTACCACTTTGATCCTGCTTGATAAGCCAGGTTTCGGACTCATTTACTTCATTCGTAGTTAAAGGTCCCTTCCTTTTCACCTTGGATCTGCAATTGTGAATAAATCTATAAATATAAGAAACAATATGTAATATTTTAAAATAATTATTAGAAAGGTCCATAAGATGGTTGAAAAAGTCAAAGTTCTTGGAACACAGCAATGAAGTCTCCAGAGTTCTCTCAGACATCCGTAGTTCGCAGTCAAAGTCATCTCTCTGGGTTGGTTCCCCAATGACGGTGGTTGAATAAGCACTCTGTTGAAGAAGACCAGGACCATGCCACCATAGACAGTCGTCAAGAAGCTCCTCAGGAAGTACTCCCCTAGATAACATATCAGCAGGATTCTGTTCCGATGCAATGTGATCCCACTGGTCACAGGAACTTAGTTGATGAATCTTAGACACTCGATTAGCAGCGAACGTCTTCAATTCTCTTGATTCTCGATGTATCCATGAGACCACAATAGTCGAATCCGACCAAAAATGCACAGCTGAAATCTGAAGCTTCAATGCGTCCTTCACCTTCTTCATCAATTTAGCGGCAAGAACTGCCCCACACAGTTCAAGTCTTGGAATGGAAATCTGCTTCAGAGGGGACACTCGGCTTTTACTCGTTACGAGACACACTTTAACTTCTCCAAGGGCAGATATAGACTTGAGATATATGGACGCTCCATACGCCTTTTCCGAAGCGTCGC
Source organism: Trichonephila clavata (assembly GCA_019973975.1). Taxonomy (NCBI): domain Eukaryota; kingdom Metazoa; phylum Arthropoda; class Arachnida; order Araneae; family Nephilidae; genus Trichonephila; species Trichonephila clavata. Next base: position 12,328 of record BMAO01000833.1, read on the forward strand.
TAAATGCATGCAACTCAATGCTCTCCGCTCTGTGAACCACAATACATCTGTCAATAGAGATGCTATTCACTGCTTCCAAGGAGTCGATAAATCGACGCCACTCCTTTTCTTCTTTAAAAGGAAGTTCATCACTCCATCCCAATTCCAGCAACCACAATCTTTGCATAAATATCTTTGCCCAAGCCATAATTGGACCTAGGAGACCCAAAGGGTCAAAGATTCTTGCAATGGTAGACAAAACCATTCTTTTGGTGAATGAAGTTGGCCTTTGTTGCTCTATTCTGAAAAGGAAACAGTCTGGTCTAGGATTCCAAATTATTCCTAGTGCTTTAGTCTCATCATACTCTAAGAAAGCATACTCCTGCAGGTTTGAAGTTATCTCAGGAAAATTACCGCACCACTTATGAAGATGCATCCCTGCAGTCTGGAACATTTCTATCAATTGATGTTGCAATTCTATTAACTTTTCTATACTCTCGGAACCTGAAAGTATATCATCCATGTAGCAGTCACTCAGCACCACAGGAGCCGCCAAAGGAAAATTAGTAGCTTCATCCATCGCTAACTGCTTCAACGTTCTCGTGGCCAGATAAGGTGCGCTAACTGTACCGTAGGTGACTGTAGTTAACTCGTACGTTTTTATTGGTTCTCCTATGCCCTTCTTCCACAGAATTCTTTGCAAACACGTTTGCTCTGGGTGTATATTTATCATGCGAAACATTTTCTCTATATCCGTGGTAAAGGCATACTTGTGCTTTCGGAAGCGAACCATAATGGAAAAGAGGTCTTCTTGGACCAGTCCGCCATTAAATTGAATTGAATTTAGAGATTTCCCACTCGTTGATGGACTTGATCCATTAAACACTATTCTCAGTTTCGTTGTAGACTTTTCGGGGCGATAAACAGCATGGTGTGGCATATAAAATGCAACTCCAGACCCATCCGCCTTGATCTCTTTCATGTGACCCAAATCCTCATATTCCTGTAAAAATTTCTCATATAGGGACAAATATTCTTTATCTCTATTTAGTCGTTTCCACAAAGAGTTTAATCTCTGAATCGCGGTTTGTTTGGATTCACCAAGACATGAAGGATCTTCTTTTAACGGCATCGCCACAGTATATCTTCCCTGGTCATCTCTTGAATGAGTGTTTTTAAAATGATCCTCACAAATATTTAATTCACTGGTTTTAACAGAATCGATTTCTACACTTTCGATTTCCCAAAACTTCTTAATTGAAAGCTCTAGATTATCCGCTTGAATAACCCCACAATGTTCCTTTCCCTTCACCTCTGAGGAAAAAGATCCGGAAACAACAAATCCGAAAACAGTGTTTTGAAAAATAACATTTGAACCCTCCATCTTGAACTGTCCGGGTAACATTAATTCATAAAAGACTTCTGCACCTAATAGCATTTGCACGCGCTCTGGAATATTAAAATTATTGTCAGCTAATTTAAGATTGGGAATATTATTCAGATTAAAATCGATCTTCGTTGTTGGAACAAGATCTTGCGTTATAGTTGGTACCAAAAAAAAGTCTAATGTTTTAACATAACTCCCTTCTTTATTGCTGATAGATACTGTAACTCGCGATTCTATCGGAATTAATGATTTGCTCAATCCCGAAACTAAAACATTAGATTTGTATTTTTTCAATCCAATTAACTCGCATAAGCTTTTAGATACAAAGTTAGAAGTGCTTCCACTATCTAAAATTGCTTTGACTGGGAATAAACCATTTTCACACTTTATGTAACAAATTGCTGAGCCCTGTTTATACTCGTTGCGGTTAGTAAGTTGTTTGGAGTTTCTGCACTTGGGGTGAATTCAGGCGCTGATGTGTTTAGAGGTTCAAGGGTGGAATTTATTACTTCCTGGTCTCGCGCTCGCTCTGTGTAATGTATGGTGTTATGATGTCGCTTTTGACAGTTTGAACAACCATATCTCGATTTACAGTCTTTTGCTCTATGAGATGTAGAAAGACAATTAAAACAAAGGTTATTAGCTTTAATCACATCTATTCTCTTGGTTACGGGAAGTTTTAAATACACTGCACGCTTGTATAATGGATGCGATTCAGCGCAACAAACACATTTAGAGTTTTTAACCTCACTCAAAAATACTCTTGACACGCTCTTCACTGGATTATATCTAGGAAAGACATTCGGCACATGTTTTAAGCACTTTCCTCGAGAAGTGTTATACAAGTCTACCTCTTTGGCAAGTTCCAGCGGCCGAAACCAATCATTTCCTGCACGGACGGAAATGTGTGAAGCTACCTCTTTTTCAAGAGTACTGAAAATTTTGTCCGACACTATAAGATCATTTAAATTATCAAAATCAGATACCCTCCTTAATTTTAAGTAATACTGCCAATTTGTTATTAGGCGAGAAGTATACTGAGTATACGTTTCATTTGGATGACGCGTAGCTTTTTTAAATTGTTCAAGAAATTGATTTGCACTTGGCTCGTATTCTCTTAGAATTATTAATTTTAGTTTTTCATAATTGTTAAGCTCGTCATCTTTAACATATGTTAACACATTTGTAGCTTTTTCACCCAACAAATTTAATAAAATTTCCGACTTAAATTTCTCGGGTACATTTTTTGAAACAAAGGCTCTCTCTAAAGAAGCGAAAAAGAATGCCCAACCTTCAGGTTTATTAGGCACCTTCACAGTTAGAATTCGAACACTCTTCACCAACGCATCTAGCGAATTATAACCCTCATCTGTTCTCTCGTTATCTGAATTAACTCTATGTAAACGTGCAAGCTCAAGTTCAAGCTCTTTTTCTCTTAACCTAGCTTCCTCCGCTTTTTTACGGTCTTCCTCAGCTTTTTTACGGTCTTCGATGGTATATTGAATTAATTCTTTAACAAATTCAACATCCTCCTTAAAATATTTATTTTCTTTAATAATTTCAGTTAACTCAACTATAGTTATTTTTTCAGAAAGAGTCTCACCAAGTTCAAGAGCAACAATACGAAGATCTTCCTTACGGCAGTTCTTAAACATTTTTCTAAAGTTAATTTAGTCCTCAATTTATTATAATAAAAACAAAACAAAAAAGACCACTACTCACGGCACTTAGGATGTTCACTTCTCCGGCTTATTGGACGGACCACTCATGTTGGGTAGTGGTCCCTATGTGTTTCTCTCTCACACACACTCTCAGTAATAAGACTGCGTTGGTGAAATATATCTTTATTTGTCTTCTCTGTTGCTCGGGGCGTATGTCGGAACACTGTGATGGGCACCGTAATTCTCGCTCTCGCTCGTGCGATCTCCCGCTCACACTCTCACTGAGAACTCAACGCTCGTTTTCTTAATACACTTAATCACCGCCAGGCGGTGCCCACTGCGCATGCTCAAACAACTTGTACTTCCGGTTTCAAAAAGTAGCTACCGAGTAAATTTCAAATCCCCATAACTTAAGTTCTAAATTAGATAGAAACAAAATTTAAGTACCATTTTAAAGAAAAAAAGTTCAAATTTTAAAACAAAGTCAAAATTCAAAAATCGAAAATTTTGGCGAAAATGACGTTTCGAAGGTGTACGGATACCTTTACGCATGGAAATTTTAAAACATTATTTTATTAAAGTACCTTCAGTTTAAGATATAAAAAGGTAATTTATAAACCTTTAAAATTTTTTAACAGTTGCTCAGTTAAAATATTAAAAAAGTTATTTAAAACAAACATACAAAAAGAACGTATAGTTTGGAACAAAAAAAATTTTTTAATCGTTTTTGTATTTTATCTCTAATGTTTATATAGCAGTTTATATCTTCTTCATTTTAATAGGTGAAGCGTTTTCAGCATATAAGCAATATTATTGGTAAAATTATATTTTATCTTGTTTTATATGTGTACTGTCTGAATATATAATGGTACCTACAAAAATGGAATGGCCTCAACACTAAAGCGTCCTTAATTTGGAATACCCTTAAACGTCTAACCGGTGTCTTTCAACAACGAGATATAAAATGTATAAACAACTTATAATAACTAATTAATAACAAGAATTATATGTAATATCAGTAGGATTTAGTTTTAAGACTTTTGAATATTTTTTTATGCAATTATGATATATTATGTCCTTTTTATCATAAAAAACTAAAGTTGACATTATGTTTTACAAAGTCTGTTGGACCACTGCTTGGTTGTAAATAATTTCCAGTCTCAAATCTGCGAGGATCATTATTATTTTGCGGTATTTATTCTGTGCCATCCCTAGCGACAAATATATTAGAATGTATTGGAACATTATCAGTTACATTCGTATTTTCTTATATTCTTCTCAATCACTTTCACTCAATTTTATAGATTCATTGGAACCTTAATAAGAACAAGACGGCAAACCACCATCCGATACATTCTCAGAAAACTATTGCAAGAAATAAACAATTTTATCATGATGAACCTTTTCTACGAGGCATCATTACAGGGTGTCTGCTCCACACAATCTCCAAGGATCGAATGATTTTTTAACAGATGAGCGAATTGTAAAGAACAAAAAAACTTAGATACAACGATTTCAGTTTAAGTTACTTATTTCCGCCAAAAAAAAAATTGCATTTAACACAGGAAAATGAAACAGGTGGTTAACCTTCATTTATATTTACAGAATGATACAAAAACGCTTGATTCTATTATCCAATTGAATTTAATTGAATAAGATTGATCACAGAAAACAAAAACTGTGTAAAAATGCATTTGAAGCAGCGGAGAAATAAAAAACAAAACACTAAATAAATATAAAATCTTCTGTCATAAATGTTAGTGATCAATAGAAATGCTTTAGTCAATGCCATTAAATATTCCAAAATCCTAGAATACGATTTCCATTGCAAATGTATATCCTAAAGTTTTTAATAAAAAGTGGTAAAATTTAAACAGATAATTCGGTCAAGTGGGCAGTGTGCGCCAAAACCCCCAGCGTTCAGCTTCCCCCCATTTTAGTTTGGTACTAATTTATCGACCTACTGAAATGATGAAAGGCTGAGTGGACCTCTCCCATCTCGAGATGTGATCCTTATACCTGTGGCGTGGAAGCCCGATACATTACCGCGGAGCTTCAAGGAATTCAGAAGAAAAGGACAAGAATTCTTCACTAAGCAGCTGTCATTTATACTTCCAGCGTTTTTTAAAAACGCTTTATTTATTGAATTTTTGAGAAAATCATGTCCAGGACATATATACATACGAAATGCGTTGGAAATTTATCTATTTCATTAGTTATTAAAAAAAGTGGTAAAATTTATTTTTTTGGCTTAAAAACTACTGTTATTAAGTTATTTTCTTGTTTAAATATCGATTATCAACATCAAATCTAGGTCTTTTTTAGATGTATATTTTTTTTATATAAACCGTTTCGAAAAAAAATTTCAATAAGCGACCATCGAATAGAAAATTTTCTAAAATATTTCTGGAATTTTACCAAACGCTTATAAAAATTAGATTTTTGGCATATTGAGTAAAATTATATTGCAAGTGAGGGTTACATTTACGTAGCCTTTATAAAGCTACACAAGAGATATTGGACACAGACCTATATGGACAAGTTCTACCGTAAAGCTTACTATGGGGGCGCTGCGGTCATTAAATACCCTCAACTTCTTCCGGTTTCAACAAAATAACATTGTTTTGTATACAAACTTAAGCAGAAGTAATTTTAATTTTCCTTGCATTTCTTAAGCAGAATTTTTAGCCTTTTAAAATTACCGACATAAAAGAGAGTAAACTATGCACTCTTTGTACCACATGTGGATCTTTTTCTGAGAACCTCTACGAATTTTTAAATCACCGTTTAATTTACCGCTGTCCTACGAGTCTATCCACATGGCTACAATAGGAGACTACTTTGCAACCGAAAAATTGTTAAGCGAAAGTTAAATATGTGTTATTTAATAAGCATTTCATTACAAGTTTGTGTTTAAATGATATTATTCAAATTTTGTTGTGCTTTTTCGAAATAATCCCGTGTATTTGTTATAAACATTGCCCGATTCTTATTTATGGTAACCTTGGCAGCAATTTTGGCGACAGTTTTCACAACACACAATCAGAAATAATTTTCGACTGCTTTTATTTATATTAATTACACAATCACACTTATATTTGTATTTCTTGAAAAAATATTAATTAAAGAATAGCTTGTTTCTGTTACAGGAATATTTGTTGTATGAATTCAATTGTTTTTTGCGTTGCATAGTGGGTGTAATTACGTAACATAAAAATAAAAGTTATCTAGGTACACTAGTTTTGTTAGACTAATTTTAAAATTTCTAGGTTACATTGAATCAGTTGTGATAAAAAATAAGTGTAATATTTTGTTTTATGATTTATAATATATCGTTTTATGATTGGAGATGATTTTTTTAATGGAAATGAAAATTTTAACTAAGCCTTTGTGTGAGCTATTTATTTTGCTCTTGTACATAGTCAACTATTATTAATATAGATCTCATGAATTAAGCATTGGCAATTATTATAGGAATTAAACTGCTTTGTAGAGAGCTCGGAGCATCCTGATTATGTCTGGTGAATATTCGCCTGCATGGAGGATTAATAACTAAAGTAATCCAAGTAATTGTGCTAATTTACATATTTATTTAATTCATACATATTTGTTAAACTGAAGATTAGCAATTGATTTCTTTTCCAATTTATTCTAAATTTAAATTGCATTATGAATTTTTTGTCTGATAAATATTTATTTATGAAAATTTTACTTTTAAATCAGTTTTCTTGCAGAAATTTTTTCCATAAATTGAAGGAATTAGGACAATA
>BMAO01000834.1:0-13341 GCA_019973975.1 Trichonephila clavata
CGAGAGAGACAAGAAGAATCTTGCTATATTTGAAGAAAGAGTCATTAGCAGTATTCTTGAGGCTTAAAAGGTGATAACATTTGGAAAAGAAGAACCAATTTATAAATTCATAAAAATTTTACAGAACAAGATATTGTTGAATTTATTGCAGTACAAAGGTTAAATATAAGCAAACACCTATAAGATTGGAAGACAATCGAATCACAAGACGATATTTGGGGCAGACCATATGGTATTCGAAAAAGAGAAGGACAAGACTTAGGCGGATCAATTGTTAGAAAAAGATTTGAAAATTATTAATGTCAGAAACTGAAAAGTCAGTCTAAAAACAGGACAGCCTGGAATGAAGTTCTTAGGAATGGGTTGTCGTGCCATTGAGGCTGTAAAGGATTTATTAAAACGTAATATATAAGAAACAATTCTTAAATTTTTCTGGCAGTATAAAAAAATACTTTTTTTGTTCTATTTCTATCCTTCTTATCTAATGTATACAGACTTTGTAGTCTTTCAACAAGGGAGATATAGTATATCACTAGTAAGTAACGGCAGCATGGAGGCGAAATAAAATCAGAGGAACTTTGAAAGATAATATCACTCGCATTACATCTTAGAGAAGTAAATCTCAATATTAACTTTAGATATAAAATTTCACTCCAGGCAAAATTCTTTCTTAAAAAAAAAGAAAAGAAAATTTATATAAACCTGGAAAAGATTCGCAAAGGTTCAAAGAGATTCTACAGGGACATTTAGTCGGGGTCTGAATAATATTCCACGAAATACATCCGAGCGCTTGGAACGAAAATTCCCACAAGTATAAAAGTCTGTCTCCTTTAATCCATACTACATAACACTCCGAGAGAAAAAATCACAACGCTCTACTATTCCATACTGGCTTCAAAAACTAAAGTCTCCAGACCGTTCAAAACACTTTAAAGTTTCGGATGACATTAGAATATTTTGCGTAGGATGGAAGGAAAAAAAAGGAAAGTAAAGATATAAAAAATCCTTAAACTAAGTGGAAAATGAAAAAAATAAAGGACGTTTTCTGTACTGTCATTCTGCTACCCATCAAATTCAAATTCTTTATTCCCTTAAATGCGTTTCCGGACGTTTCCTTTCCCTAAAACTGTATATTTATATCATAGCTTATTCTCACTAAGAACCCACTACAATGGTATGGAATAGGTAAAGAAATATACCCATGGGGTTTTTTTCCAAATAAGACAAAGTTGGATGGAGTGGGGAGTAGGTATATAGTAAAAAGCATGTTCCGGTTTCTAACCATCTCCCCTTTCTCTCTTTTATTTATTTTTTCTTTCTTTACCTTAGTGTCATGAATTCATGCAGTCAGCAGACTCTTGGGAAAAATTTGTTTCCTCATAGCTAGTTTCAGAAGCAGAAAAGTAAAATTTCACTTTCTTGAGTAAAAAGTAGATTTTAAAACTAAGTCCACATAAGAAAGTAGCTGGAGTGTAGTTCTCGAGAGAGAGGGGTAGTTCTAAAATGTTATTCATTTATTCAGAGATCAAATGCTACCCTGGCTTTTGTTTAGGTGTAGTCTGTATTTTTGGCAGGACTGGAGAGAGGGTGCAGCTATTTTTTTTTTCGTCCACTATTTTCTCTCTCCTTTTTCTCCGTTTTCTTTCCTTTTTTCAACTTTTTCTTCCCGTATACGCGGCGAATCAAAAAATCATTAATCATCATTGCATGAGGGCTTTTTTGACAGGCCCCCGAGAAGTAAGAAAGCGTTTTAAATGGAAGGGAAAAAACTAGGGAAAAAAGATGACGGGCGAAAAGCTTGATATTTTTTGAGATTTGATCTGTTGCAAGAAGTTTTTTTTCCCCCTGCTTTCTTTTATTTTAGTTTCAGCCTTCTTATACTTAAGTTTGAAGAGCGAGAATAAAAGTTTTTGTTTTTTCCCCCCTCCTCTATTTTCTCTAAAATATATCAATAAAGTTTCCTTTTCTTTTAGTTCCTTTTCCTTAGATGAAATTTAATGTAAATCAAAATCTTTAGAAAGAAGTTTTTCCCCCTAATCTGAAACTTCAAAAATATTGTTTCCCTAAAGCTATAAGCACATAAAAAAGTAAGCAAAATATCTTTTTCCTTTTATTTCGATTTTGAGTACTAATACCGGAGAAAATCACATTATAATGAATTTGTTCTTTTTTCGTAAAATATTTATTTTAAAAATAAGAGGATCTTTTATTTCCCATTTTTTTAACATTTCTGTGGTCATTATATTTTTATCTTGATCATTATCTTATTCCTGTGTTCATTATCCTTTTATCTTGATCATTATCTTATTCTAGTGGTCACTATCATTATGTTTTTTTTCTGTATGAATCTTACTCCAATATAAAAAAAAAATAGCTGTGGCCTGTTCAGTACATGCTGAATTAGAAGTTTCCTTGATTTTGTAATCTCGAATCAGACTTAAGTGAAGAAGACACCCAAATTATTAAAAGTAAAAGTAATTATTGATATTTACTTGTAATAATCAAAAACAATAATCAATTTCCAAAATTCCTCAGAATACATGTATTTACCTAAAGTCCTTTTTTACAATAATTGTCACATTGTTGATTAGTAAAATCGATCAATATCTACAAAATTCGTCGTTTTATTTGTCAAATAAACTAACCCAGTGGGCAGTGCTGTTTAAAAATATACCAATTTATCATTATGTAAGAAACTTTTTTTAAGAGGCGTAAAAAATAATTTCGAAATCTATAAACTTTTAGATGTATCTCAAAAATATAATTTTAATGTTGCATAAATTACGTATTAAAGAAGCCCCTTCAAAGTACATGTGTTGTGCCTAAATTTTAAAACGTACTTTTGCTGTGATCATTACTCTCATGTTGTCAGTATTTCATCAGAAATGTTATAAAGATAACTGAATAAGTGTTTTTTAAATTAATACTTTGATAATTTAAAAGACATTTTTGTTGACTGATTGACTGTTATTGTTACTGAAAGACTGTTGAGGTATTAAATTGCTTACTTGATTGTTATTTAATTAATTTTGTTTTAAAATTAAATGCATTTTTTTCTTTTTCTTTGTTTTTTTAGTTTTTTTTTTTTATTTTAAAAACAGCTTCTTCACAAAATAATATGATAACTATTGGACATGAAAGTCGCAGTTTTGAACCATTTTTAAGTGATGAGGGTAGTTACTGAATTTGCAACCCACTTTCCTAACTTACATCCCACTCACTGTAAGGATATTGATTTCCAGCTTTAATAAGCATGCAGAATCTCCAATAATACCATGATAATAGTCTTAGTGTATTCAAATGATAGGGATTAAATATAAATCTCTAAATTTTATTGAAAGACATTGGAGGAAATTCTCTTCCATCAGACTTGGCTGTTTATATCATTGCTTCTCAAACTTTCAATTCAACCCAATATTCAATTATAATTTTTATCACCCCCCCCCTTCATACATAACAATGAACTGAATTCAATAATAATACACTGAGACATTAAACCTAAAAATCGACTTAACCTCTTTTAAGCCACTGGCGTATATAAATGTCTGGCTCAGACAGTGCGTTAATTTTGCCCCGGACCTATTTTGTATATCTTTCCAAAATACAATATTTTCTATAAAAAGACCCTAAAATTATTCGGAAAGTATGGAATGCATTAAAATGAATTTGACATTGCGAAGGATTTACTCACTTCAGAGGATTTGGTTATTTATTAATTCCCCCCCCCCTCCTCAACACATCACATACACTCTCCTACATGTTAAACGGTGGCATTGGGGAACGAATCAGTAATTTTTTAACCACATTTTGAGGATTAAGATAAGTGTTAATATTTTTGCATATAATTTTATATATAACACGAGCCCATGGGGTCACAGGTATTAATAAACTTCTTCTCAACATAATATTGTTAAATTAATTATAAAAAATACTTTTTGTGCAGTACTAATATATTTATAAGTGCATTATATTAGTGTAAATATGTATTTTATTTTTTTTTATTATGTCAGAATGTAGTTTGTTTGTTTATTTCGGTACATTTATAATTTTTTTTAAAAATAATCTTTTGTTTTCGACTTTTCAAATACTCGCGCCCTCCTCGTAGGGTTATCACGCCCCCGTTAGGGTGGCGCGCCCCACATTTGAGAAACACTGCCTCGTCTTTCCAAACACAAAACTTATGTTGAAAAACTGATGCTTTTATATTTGACAGGTCCTCTCAGACTCCATATTGGTGTAGTTGGGAAAGTTAATAGAGGGCTTTCCAGCTCTTCTATTACCTTTGTCAATCGATTATAGTTCAAATTATGTAAAAATTCGTATTCATCGTGCTACTTCTAATGTAACGTTGTTATTTTGGTATCCGACTCGTAGAGACAACTTTTTTTTAAAAAAAAAATGGAGATATGTGGATTTTTTGATGTTTTTTTAGATTTTTTTTTAGTACATTTTAAGAAAAATATGCTAAAATTAAAGAAGAGAAAAGCAACTATTGTAACTAAAATGGGAAAAAATGGGTAAAAATTCACAAAAAAAATAATATAATTGCGGCTATTCTGTACCAAAGGTTTATGAACAAATTTTCAATTTTAAAGTGCTGCTATATGTTATTCATTGTCGAAATGACCTTCAGGATAAGAGATATTTTAATTTTTACGAAAACTAGAGCCCTTTATTTCAGTTACTATATGAAAAGCTTTAAAAAAGTTATTCTATTCACATAAGGGACTGTAAATTCTGTAATAAAACAGTGATTAATAAATCTGAAAGTTAAAAACACTTCTACTATTATACAGAACTTACACAAAGAATTTCACAGTTATGTAATTATTTTTAAACTTTTTCAGCAATCGCTGACCCCCGTTTGATTATTTTCGAAAAATCCCATTTCGAGTAAAACGCGTTTTAAAGTGTGGCATCTTGCTTAAAGTAATGGCATCTGCTTTTACTAAAATGCTTGTAGTTTTTGTTCTAGTGAACGGAAATGATAAACTTGGTATTTTTTGTAAAGCTAATAAGATGGCTTATGAAATAAAGTCATAAAAATTTGTCAATTTTTGGCAAAATTCACAATTTTAGGATAGTCGGATACCTTAAGCAAATTATCCCCAATTAGTAACATCTTTAACCTTCTTGAGGCCCGTGGCCTCTACGAAAAGTAAGCCCTATCGTAGTTGTCAGGTACTCGTAAAAACGATAGTTCATAATAATTAAATGTGCACATGACTCAAAATCTCCCAAAGATGGGCACCAAATGAGTCGGCCAACAGCCATTTTTCGACTTAACGTTGGTGTATCGTGTTAGGCCTTGGTTTATATACACGGGCGATGAACATGAAATAATAATGCAGCTTAGCTTTGTCACTGTTGCCAGACTGAATACAGTTTCTTAATTCCCGGCTTTGCAGGGAGAGTCTGGGAATAATATTTGATATTAAAATCTTTATGAGGTAGAATCGAGAACGAGATGAGGACCCCTATCGTTGCTGAGGGCCTGGGGCTTGGGTCCAGTTGGCCATGCCTTTATACGTCCCTGTCCACAGCTTTAATGATTTGCTCTGTACGAGGCGCACTCGAAAATTAAGTACCATTTTGGGAAAAAATCTCAGGAAAAATCTTTTTTCAAAACAAAATTTATTTTTTAATGGAAGAACATGTCTGAAACTATTTTCCTACGTAGTTTTGCCACCATTGTTCGAACATTTTTTCATGTCGGAAACCAACCTGTCTATACCATCTTCAAAAAAAGATGCCAACAGTGAACAGTTTTTTAAATTTGGGGAAACTCATTACAAAGTAGTCTGATTGTGGAACCGTCTGTGTTCTCGGATTTTCTTATTCCTTTCTTTAACCAAATTATCACTGACAACAGAAAACCATCCACTTCGTATTTCGTCATGAACATTGTTTCGCCCATCATTGAAGTATTTAACCCACTTTCTCCCTATTTCATCACTCATTACATTTTCGCCATAAATCTCTACAACTTGACGATGAATTTCAACTGGTTTATTCCTTGTGATGAAAAAAATGGTTTGTGGAACGAACTTCACAGTCGGCAATTGCCTTAAACATTTTGAAAGCTCACTAACATGTTTTGCTGTTTTCTAATGCCACCTGTCTGACGGTGTCAGATCGAGGCCGAAGAAATTCATCGTGGCAAGGTCTACGTCTGTCGTTAGCTTTTAGCTTTGAGCACCGTGCAGGTGACAGTATAATTTAGCTCGGTTCATACACGATAGGTGGCAACACCACTATCTCCACCTCCACAATGTAGGTAAAGAACTGGGGGGAGGGAAATATTCTCTAGCCCCTGCACCCGTGGTTGCTGCTACGACCGACACAAGACATTCGGACCCACTGATTTAACGAGAACGTACTCCGTGTGTACTCAGGCGGACGTTTGGTGACATCGGCATCGAACCCAGGCCTTCCGGTCTGGCATCCGATGCTCTAACCACTAGGCTACCCACGGCCCAACATGTTTAAAACAATACAATCCGTATGTAAGGGCGTCAGTATCTTGGCAATCAACCAGGGACCCATGTGTGAAAGTGTTGAACTGCGAACTACCACTGCGGTTGCGACAGAACGAAACGCACGTTTCGGAGATGCTTAGCATGCTTAACACACAACCAAGCAGTGTATAACTGTACTTACTACTTTAAAAACTCAGATAAAATTATCCCCCCCCTAAAACTGGTTCTGAATAGTCTGAAATAAAAGAATTATCTGAAAAACTACTTACATACGACAACGGAGATAAATTCAAAACAGGCATTATCATAAGAATTTGACAATAGCATAACTCTTGTTATGGTTCAGTTTCAATTATTCCAATAAACAAACACCTAAAAGTGGATACAACATTCCGAAAATTCCAGCAGGCATTCTCAACGAAACAGAGGACTGACTTAATTCACATTGCACCGGTGTTACGAACTGACCTCTTGTGCCGTTATTGCGGTCTTGTTGTGAAAAAGTGGAAAGGGGAGGGTGTTTCCTGTTTGACAAACACTACACTTCGAGTGTCCAGGATGTGAAGGTGAGGGACCTCGAGGGAAGTAAATTACTCTACTAAGGATGGTGTTTGTTTTCCTCTTAGAAAGCTACTGTGTGTGGAAAGAGAGAGATCTGTTTTGTTCGAAGTAAAATCGCTCTTTGTTGAAGAAAGTAGTGCTTGCTAACTGTAACTGTGAAATTGTGAAGTGATAAAAAAGAAATAGAGCAAATTGATATGTAAAATAATTGTCGCTTAACGTTTTGGTGTTTTTGTTCAAATTTATCGTAACAATAAGATAACGTTTTTTTATTGTATACTTTTGAGCAATGTAACTAGAAAGCTATTGGGTAATTTTATCAAAATTACAAACCCATGTTGCAGTGATTAATGCCATTAAGGGGACATGGTACGATTTATACAAATCGTACCATTTAATGATTTTCATATATTTTTTTTTTTGGTTGCCTACTATGTGTATGTCTGGTGTAAAACAGATTTCGCGCTCAAAATTTCATAAAAGCCAACCATTTAATTTTTTAAGGAAAAAAACTTGAAACTTTTCAAATGTTCCTCCTCCTACAAAATAACGTACATGCATGAATTTTAATTTACAAATACGTCAAACTATGTTTAACAAAAGTTGGTATGGGTTTTGTGAAAACTGGATTGGTATTTGCACAATACTTCCTTTTATGAATGCTCGTAGAGAATTCCTTAAAAAATGGGTAAATTTTAAATTAATTATTTTTTAAAAAAATAAGTATTGCTTTAATTGAAAATTGCACACCAACTTTTGTTCCATGTATTATTATAGCAACAAGTGAAAATTTCCAAGTATTAGGCACAATATAAAAAAAGCCTTAGCATTTTAAAGGAAGCCAAACTAGTTATTTTATCTTTCCGAGATAAGTCACTTTTAAAATTTTTGATTTGCCATTGGGATGTGAATAAAAACAGACGTAAAAATCATCAAAAATCTGCGTTTTTTTTAACTTAGAACTTTCAAATTTTGTGAGAGTATAAGAAAGTATACAAGAATAATTTAGGCTAAAAAAATTAGATTTGATTTTTTGACTGATTTTTGTCAATGGAATCGTATTGAGTCACCTTAAAGAGTTTACACTTTCAATAACAAATGTGTTATAACTTGCGTTAGTTGTTCTCTTCAATGGATTACTATGGAAAGGTAGACGAATAGTAATGGGCAAGAAGGAATGACCATCGTTGTCGATTCGCGAATTTGTGGCCTTGAGCCAGTTAGATCCACCGCCAAGAGAGGCTGATGTTCGTTAAATCTATCTAGGCTCAATGTTCTACCGTTAGCATGGTGCGGAAGCAAGGCGAGGGCTGCCAGCTCAGGTGTCGTCTTTGTAACTTGACCTTGGCTCAAACTACGAAGTCTGTTGCCAATAGCCCTCGGGTAACTTTAGAGGGCAACGTTAATAAATACTCACTCCCATAATGGTTTGATTATCTTTGTACTGTAGTGGAATGTATTAGTATATTTGCTAAAGATAAGGAATGGGTCAACTGGGCCGGGCCCAGGGCCTCGGCTATAATAAGGGCCTCGTCTCGTTCCCGATTCAGTCTTAACAAGATCATATTCGAATAATTTCAACGGTCAAATGTTATTTTCGGTTTTATTTTCCGAAAAACTGGGAATTTCGGACGATATATCAACTGATCACCCTCGTCCAAGTATAGGCCTAGGCCTACCACCATATACTCTCATCACTCATTCAATCAAAGGCGACAGTCGGTTGAGCTGTTTGTGCGATTGTAAGTCATGCAAATTAATTTGTCTCGTGTTATTGTTTGTACGAGTATTTGACAACGTATGCTATGTACTGTCTACTTTTAAGGATCATAGATGGGGTCTCTATTTGTGTATGGGCTCAGGGCCTAAAGAAGTCTTAAGACGTCCCTGACCTTAATGTATATATTAATTAAGACTACCAGGACATGCTAGAGAGAGTAAAATGCCAAAATTAAGACTCTTTGTTTATGGGGCATATATCTTTAAAAATTTCCAATGGAGCATAGATTACCTTTTTTAAAAAAAAGTATCTCTTAAATATGTAAAATAT
This sequence comes from Trichonephila clavata, assembly GCA_019973975.1. Lineage (NCBI taxonomy): Eukaryota > Metazoa > Arthropoda > Arachnida > Araneae > Nephilidae > Trichonephila > Trichonephila clavata. The sequence goes on from BMAO01000834.1 coordinate 9,091, forward strand.
TTTTTGCACATATATAAAATAATGCACAAAAAATATGGTGAGCCTATTTTTTTAGTAAAATATTAATATAGTTTCTTTTAAAAAATATAAAACTTTGTAAGTTTGAAAATTTACCCTTTCATACATAGAACTAATTTTTTAAAAAAAAACTGTGTACTACTTCAACTAAAAAAAAATAGGTTCACTATATGCACAGGTATCCTGTATGGAAGTGTAAACAATTTGGAACCATATAGCGCAGTAGTTGTTTTTAAAAGCGTACCTAAAAGCAAAAAATTATAAGTTGGAGAAAAAGTGAAAAAGCTAAACGTGTTTGTAAGCGTGTATTTACATTTTTGTCAATTACTTTTTCATATTTTAAGGTTATTTTAACAACAAACATGTAAATGTTATACATTTTTAAATCTAGAAAAATATGCACTATTTTTAATACTAAAATTGAAAAATCAATTTTTGAATGTGTATAATGTCTTGGTTCGCTTAACTTTCATATTTTATGAAATAACTCGTTTTAATATTATTCTGAAATGTTTTCGTTGATTTGCATTATACAGTCAAGTTATAAAGTTGCATGAAATCTATCGGAGACGATTTGAAATTTAAAGCAATAGTCTAGAGACGTGAGTGAAATCTTACTTCATTTATCTTTAACACCTGGATGATTTATTCTTTTGATGTCTAAACGTTGTCCGAGCCATAAGAATGTTGAGGTGTTGAATTAAATAATTTTGTTGAATTGCCGATTTCATATCAATTAAGAGTCTCTAAATAGATTTAAGATGCTCCCGAAAAATAAATAAGTGTTCTACAGAGTACAACAGTAAGAAAAAAGAAATTCATAAGGTCATCATATCTAAGACATTTCATTCTAGGATGCATGGTCAAGACCAAGGATTCATTGACGAAAGAGTTCGAGAGTTACTTATTTAAGTTATCCAATTATAATCAGATTCTTAAGCCTCGTCATCAACATTTTACATTATGCTATGGTCTAAAGTTTGAAATCTATATTATTAGCGTAATCTAGCTCTGAGAGACTGAACTCAACAAAATAAAACAATAATACTCAAATTTATACGCACATAACACTTAATTTCATTGTATGTCCGTAACAATTTGGCATAGTATAAAAGCTTGGGTTTCTTTTGCTGATGATGATATCTTTTACGAAACATTACTTACTTTGTCCATTATCAACTTCCAGGAGAGGTTTATGTTCTTTTTAAGCGCGAGAAGGGTCGTCTGTATTTCCAGTCATCACGCAACAACCCCACGTGACATTGTGTTTCTTATTCTCTGTATCCCATCTTGTTAAGCAAATGGGTGCAAAGCATCAACTTTTTTCCTCTTGCACTGTACATATATTCTTTTATTTTATGTCAACATTTTAAATTTCAACCAGTTCTGAATGTGTATCATAGAAGCTTTCTTTTATATGAAGAAAGAGTGAAATACTATGTGTAAGCTTATATATTTTTGGAAAAAATAACTAGTGTTGAAGAATGTTTTATTTTATATTCCATACAAACATTCTTTTCAATTTGTTTGTGTAAGTTTGTGTAAAATTTCGAGTTTGGAACGCTATGCATAAAATCTATCAAACATCAACCATATATATGAGCATTTTAAGGAATGTACAGAATTTTAAGAAGTGTTAAAGATTTTAAGAAATGCTAAGAAAATATAAATGCCATATGTTTTATTACAGTCTAGTATAACAACCGATTGTATAGAATTTTAAAGTAACGTATATTTCCAATTATTTAAGACTAGAATAGAATATTTTTAAGCAAAAAATCATCCAAAGTTATATGTGATAAAAGAAGAAGACTGTTTTTCAATCCCCAAAATGATTCATACAGATAACTTATAAAGGTAGAAGAGATAAAAAGCACAGACATTTTTTAAATTATGAACAAAACCAAAATTGAGAACAAACATAAAATAAATCAGATATTGCTTGTTTATTCCGATCTCGCAATTGTATGCATATACAGAGGTTCAAAAACTTTTTTGTCTCATAGACCCCTTGCCGTGTTTTTCGGTTTTGGATAGACCCCTACTACCTAATAATGAATTTTTGAAAATTTATCAACTTAAATATCTTTTTACAGCTGTAATAGTGCTATACTTACTTTTAAAATATTTAAATTTCTAACTGTCGTGAAGTATATATTTAAAATCTAAGTCACATTCTAATTAATTAAATGAATATTTAATTAATACTTAAAGTAACTGTTATATAAAGTAACTGAGCAACAAACAAATGCTTTTAATGGGAGAGATGATCTGGTGCTTAATCCATTCTGGTGTTTCTAAAATTGCTGATATCCGTTTCTAAGTTTTACTTTAAGATCTTCTTGGTGCCTATTCCGATCAGTTCCTCTTGTAATATGACATGTTGTTTTTTCTGTCAATATGACTATATTAATTAATTGCCTACTATAAAAATTACCATATATATAGTCAAAACATTCTCAAACCTATTTTCAAAGTCCGAATAAAGGACATTTAAATGTTGAACGCAGATTAAAGCGTCCTTTTCCTGGTAGATTGTGTATGACAAATGAGAAATAGGGGGGAAAAATTCGGGATGTCCAATATTATACTCCTTAACTTAATTATGGCAAGAAACGCCGAAATGATGGCCCTTGTAACTGTAAATTACATCATTAGATTTAGTAAATAAATCTGTTAAATAGGTAAATCGTTTCCAATTAATTAAATTTTCCTTTAAAATTAAAGTCATGATCTAGTTTAATGAGAGTCACTATCGTAGACCCCATTTACACCTCGTGTACCTCAAATTATTTTTTCGCTCACATGGACACATTTTTCGCTCACATGGAAATTATTTTTCGCTCACACATTTTTCGCCCCCGCCTGTTGCCATAGACCCCTGGGGGTCTATATAGACCACTTGGGAATCACTGGCATAGACAATATATTCAATCATATTATAAAAGCATCGCATTCACCTTTTCTCTCTTGAGATTCTCGAAAGAAAAGAAAAAGAGACGATTAGCAATAAAGAAACTATATTCTTTCAGTTGTTCATATAAACAAGATACGTAAGGGAAATTTATATTGATAAGCTAAATTTTACAAATCTAAAAAAGCCGAGCATTCTAAACTTTTGTTTGTTTGTTTGTTTGTTTTTTCTTGAGATTGCAACGAAAAAAATTTTCGCTTGCCACCAGGTGGCACACAGCCACAGTGTTTAATCCCTCCACAAAAAAATCACATAAGAACTGTCAACCTCCTTAAAATCCATGTCAAGAGATGAGGACAGTACCTGAGATAATACTTTCTTCAAACTATAAGGAGGAGGAATTACACTCTTAAGCGTATTGTAGAACATATTATTGTCTACGATGGATGTTTCGTGATATATCAGAAAACTCAAATTCGTGATTCAATTGGAACATCGTGTGCAATGAATTCGCGACTATAATGACTCGGCTACTTCATAAAGCACATTATAATTTAAATTCCGATTGCAGAGAGATTCATAAAATAATAATATATTAATATCTTAAAGTTTGGTTCTGATTGATCACGACGTGTGTGTGAGAAGAGTCCTTATTTATCGATTCTCAGATAAACAAATTTATTTCATCATACACAAAAACGGAGAGTACTCCATTTCTACCGCTAACTGTAAAATCTTTGTTCTTGAAAACTGACCGGCAGTTATGACTTCCTGAATTCTAATAAGGAAAAGGTCAATTTAAATTGCGATTGATAGAAGTTGCGTGAAAAGTTGGTTACCATCACGTGTTAAAAATGAAATGAGTGAAATTCCATTCAAGAACAATGTTACTACAGATTACTAGATATATTACTAAGAAATAAAATTGACATATTTTCATCTAAATTGTGTTGCGATTTTTGAAAGTGAAATCAATCAATCTTAAAATTATGCGAATCATTATCTTAGGAGGATAGAAAGAGAGATAATTTTTTGTGTACTACTATATTATTATCTTTTTTGAGTGAAATATTAACCCAAACTAATTAAGTCAATTCAAATAATGATAAAAATATTGTTGCGGTTTTAACCCGGCATCACTCGCGCGAAAAAAACGACCTAAAGTTCTCGCGTAGGGTCTGTCATACCCAAAGGTGTTTACATTGTGTTTTTACCGTAAAATTTGTATACAAAGATTGAAAAGGAAGAAAAGTAGGAAGTACAACATGTTTATTACATTTTTCACACGTAAGTTTAGTTTTTCTCTTCTTTTTATAAGG
>BMAO01000835.1:0-82996 GCA_019973975.1 Trichonephila clavata
GAAAAACAATTAAATGCTCACGTCGTGAAATCGAACAGTAAAATAAATAGATCAAGATTGCAGAGAAATTTCGAATGGTATATTACAACATTACAGCCAGTCCAGGAATTTCTCTCAGATAGCTCCTTATGTCTACAACGTCATATAAAAACATAAAGAGGAATAAATAGCAGTTATTTCCATATAAGTACTTTCATATGTTACTTTTAATCATATACAAATATTCTAATATTTCTCATGAAATTTTTTTTAACTTAAACACATTAAAAATGGTATATGCATAGTTAAAATTAAGATGTGAATAATTTAGTTATGAGAAATATCATTACTTTCATCCTTGTTTAACTTGCTGCAACAAATACTTTTGTTTCTTTAAATGATTTTCATTTTAATACTGCAAGTATTGTTAATACCATTCATTATTAATACGCTTCGAAATTACGCTTGTCGTTACTGTGAGGATCAATAAATTTAAATCTTTGGAAATTTTGATACTTATTTGAGTTCTTAAATTTATATTTAACGGATTTTCTTTTACATAAATTATGTACTCTTAATTTTCTTCTTTCGTGTTTAAATCATAGTTTATATAATTTTAATTTGTATCCGGTGTTGACTCTTCTAACTCTGTTTAATTCTCCATTTTTTTATCCCAAGATAAATGATTTTCTCCTTATCAATGGTATTTCAGTACAAAGTGACATTGAAAATCAATAGCCAAAAAGAATGTCAAGAGGTGAAAGGTTAGCAGACTCTTGTAGCAAATGTTGACAGATTCCATTTCCGAAGCAGCTCTTTCGGAAAATGAAAACCCATATCCATAGACCTTCATGACTACGTAAAAAATGGCTCCTCTTCCTTTTTTTGTTTCCTACTCTTAATCGGGATTTACTTATCTTTGCTAGGTTTCTATTTCTTGTTATGTCTTTCTTCACGTGGAATCTGTAAATTCATCTTTCTTGAGTTGAGCAAAAATATTCCAATGTAGTTGTTACATCATGCGAGATTATTATTTTATTTATCATCAATAAAATTTAGTGACATTTGTATCACTTAAGTTAAAAGTATCATCTCCTTTAGTTGAATACGGGTGTCTCAATTTGCGTGTGCCTTATTAGACCTTTGACAAACACTATCGGGTGCCTCAACTCAGGGATTCTTCAGTTTTCCTCTCTATTTTCGTTTTTCTAGTAAATGAGTTTCTCTTCCTTCTCCCCCTTGTTTAGGGGGCAGAATTTCGGGTAAACAAAAAAAAGCTAAACATGTCTCCATGAAAAGGAACATAAAAACAAATTAGTCATTTTAAAATTTTTATCAATGTATTATTATTATAGTCCTATTACTGTTTTGAATAACATGAACTAAATTTATCGCTCATTCCTTTATTCTCTCATCCGATGTTACTCCACATATATATGTTGGAAATCACTTTTCTTTTATTACTACAACCATCAGATGCCTAGTGATGCAGAAGTACATGTTAAAGAAATTACAGTATGTTAGCATCCTTATATCAGCTCGGTGGTCTGCCATTTCCGTACCTTTATTCTATTTTAAATCGCCTACTTTTATTATAAATACAATATGTGTGAACATTTTAATCCACATGCAATAAGCAATAAATCTCCTTCATATGGCTATTTTTTTCTATTGTAAATGTATTAAATGTGATTGCCACACATATTGTTGTTATTCCATCTCATCTTCTATGCGTTACATAAAGTTTATCTTTTCCAAACTGCGCACTTCTTACAACGTCTCTATAATTTCGATCACATTTTAGCAATGCTGTACATTCAATTGCTGTTTTATTTGTTACCGTTAGAGTGAAAATTCTAGAAATTTCATGTACATCAATTAAAAATGTATCTATATTTATCATAACATGAATTTGTTTCTGTTCAGACGTGTTGGTAATGATTTGCCGATTTTATGATGTACAGAACATGCAATTTTCGATTACTATTTTATGTATTGTATCTGTAATTCTCAAAATTTATGTAATTTGCCTGCTGACAGGTTGACTGTCAGGCATTTGGTAAATAAAAATTATTGCAAAATAATTTCGTAATATTAACCAAGTTCGTTTGCATGATCTTAAGTACTCATTTTATTCACAAAGCTTGTCAATTTATAAATAATATCTTGGGTACTTGTGGTTTATTGCTAAAGGTTTTTCTACGGCACTTTGCCATGGTCTACTGTATGGGAGATGGCTTAAGATTAAGTCCTTGTACTGTATCAGAATTCTATGTTAATCACTTATTAAAAACTAACTATTACCCATTTTATTTTAGAAAAATACCAATTCATAATTTAACATTAAAAGTCCTGGATTTCGAATACACTTAAAAGTCCTATGGTGTCGTCTCAACAACACACTATAAAATAATTGTAATAACTAAATATAATAGCAGGACTACAGTTCAGTGGGTAAGACTGAAGACTTTTTTTCCATATTATTTCATGTAATTATCATATATTATGACCCTTTAAGTCAACAAAAACTGATGTTTACATCATGTTTCGTGAAGCTTGTGGGGCCACCGCAAAACTTTTCTAAAGTTAAATCTTTGAGGAACATCCGTATAGATAGCAACAATCTATTCTTGATTCCAAAGTTTTGTTGCGTGAAACCAACAATTTTTTATTGCTGTATTTTTTGTATCACAGGGTGCCATGCACATTGTTTTCCTTGTTTGTTTTGTGATCGTCTACTGGAATGTTAAGATTTCTTTTTTACTATTTTTGCGATATTTGAGTATGTTCAAGATGGTTTAACTGGTTCTGCTACAGACGCAGATTATTGTAAAATGAATTACATTTCCCGCGTAGTTATTAATAACTCTAATGAATTTTATTGTGTGTATCGAGATGTAGTTTCTTTTTCAAATTTCTTGTTTGAATATTCCGTGTTCAGTACATGAAAACTTTTGTGTCTACTAACAATTTAGTTGCAGTGTTTTAATCTTTTCAAGCTTTCAAACCGAAATGTTATTTTTCATTTTGTAGTCGAAGAGAAATGTTAAACAAAAATTTAAATTATCTGAAGTAAAGGAAGCAGATAAACTTAAATAATGGTGAATTCATTTTCTAGATATTTTCACCATTTATTTATGGGGAATATGAATAACACATTAAAAATTATATATATATATATTTATACTCCCTTCTATAATATAAAATGAGTATTAGAGTGAAAAATAAGTTATTAATATATATGCATAAAATTAATCCGATTGTGACCAGAACTAAGCCAATAATAGTTTTTCCTGAACAATTTAAATGTTTATCGATATTTATGTTTTCAAATGTTTATAAATCACACTTCATCAAGATTTTATAAGTAAATATTGAATCATTTATGAGTTCCTCCTAAATTAAAACCAATCCATTCAAATGCATGATTTACTTTTGAAATAAAGCAAGATTTCTAACTTTTGTCTGCAAACCAAGGAGCTGGTTGGTCTCTCATGTGCTGTAATCAAACTAGTTGGGAATCAATATTTTCCTGATTGTTTTCCAAATTTTTTTTCAATCCCTTATACCAATTAGGATCCGGACATTAAATCACATGAGTCATGAAGATTTTCTTGAATTACGTATGTTTTCTGTTATTTTTTCATCCATTTCACATTCGTATATTACTGCTCATGTATTTCCGCATGTAAATAGTGGTTGTCAGTAACCATAGATTCCTTTATTAAATATCAAGTATTTTCTTGATTACTCTTTTGGTCTTGTGAATCATGAGAAATTCTATTTTGTCATGCAAAATGTATCTTTTGATCAAATTTATTATTAAAATAAATGTTCTGCTATGGATAGATTAACGGTGCCAAATAAAGTTTATTGAAATTTTGAAAAATTTAATGGGTGCATTTCTTTACAACAAAGGAGTTATGAGAAACAAAAAAGTATTTATAATTGGGTAACTTATATTTTATCTAGAAAAGAGAACTATGCTTTTGTACACGCTGGTTAAGGGTTCATTTGAGCAAATTATTTTCACTATGCGGGAATTAGTAAGCCATTGATACTTGCAATATTTTAATGTTTCGTAGATTGGTATATGAAACATAGAAACACATCTTGTGTACATTTTCAAGACAATAACATATATAAAATACATTTTAATTTTCCCGAGAGTCTTGTCCACAGATAAACATTAATATTTGAGTTTTTTTCTGCCTTCCTTTTACAAGGTGCGAAAGAAAAAAATTCTACAATAAAAGTTTCAAGATTTACTTAGATTTAATTAAAGATAAAGTAAGTGACATTTAATAACAATCTATTACATGAATGCTTATATATTCAAAAACTAATTTAAAACAAATTCACTTCAGAAATGCATTTGTAGGTAACTAAGGTATACTGAATAAATACTTCTTGTTGTTTAGTATGTCTTTTTATGGTTATAACATGGTTACATGCTTTTAAAGGATACAAAATGGATAATGGAATAAATTTAAGAGCTCGATTTTAAAAATTTGTGAGTTTTATTTTTTTTCTGTTACTCTCTTAAATATAATATTTTCTTGGAAAACTTCTTGGTGGATAATGAGTTTCTATTTATATTTCCAAAATATATTGATTTCTTATAATTTTTGTGTACACAAATTCTAAATAAAAGTTTATTTATGAAAGAAGTGAATGGTTTTGAAGGACGAACTCAGTGCATTGTGATGCTATGGTTTTTAATATTTACCAATCATAGTTTGCCAAGATTTATTTAAAGGAAAAGTAAATAACAAATAATAATCATAATTGCGATCACATTAATTCTTTCTTCATTTGACATAAGTATTCATTTTTTACATAGGTTCGCATGCTAATGCAAACCAAAATCTCTTCTGAAATCGCTTTTATAAGAAATTGTTATGTACTGTATAAAGAGGCGGTTTTGCTTAATAACACATGGGCTGAAAAGTCCCGGGCCTAACAAAGAAAACACAGTTTTTTGGTTCAAAATTAGCTTTATTCATCACCGTAATCTCCATCAAGAGCAACGCAATAATTCCAGCGCCGCTCTAACATTTCAATACCATTTTGTAGAACGATTTATCTTTTGCCTCAAAATAGGCTTAGTTTCAGCGATAGCCTCTTCATTCGTGCGAAATCTTACCGGCGAGCATTTTTTTCAGTCTGCGAACAGCCAGTAGTCGCATTGCTTCGCTTGAACGGTATTTTTCCCCATCAAGAAGCAGTGTAAAATTAAAACACGAAATTGTTTTGATCCATTGTTCTGAAAATAACAAAAGTAGCGTCACTCTTAGCACAATAACTCACAACTAATGAATAGAATATCATGAAACTTTATATATATATATATATATATATATATATATATAATATATATATATATATATATATATATATATATATATATATATAACAGCTGTCTTTTGAAGGTTAGTATTAACTGAAAAAAGGTGACTGCAATAAAACTAGCGCCATCTATGTGTTAGGCCCGGACTTTTCAGTCCATGTGTTATTATTTTTATTATCAGATCGAATATTATTGAACTGCTATGTACATCATTCGATTCATGTGAAACTCCAAGTATAATTCGAGCACATTTCTTCAACAGAGCATCAAGCAGTAACAGAAATTTAAAATTCAAAACTGTAGAAACCATGGAGCTTCTCGGCTATACCTATATTAAATTCTGAGAGGACATTACGAGAAAATACCGTTAATAGTGACAAGGAAGGTCAAACTAAGGTTTCAAGTCTGATAATGGTATATAAATTAAATGGTTTTCGAAATACCTTTCATGTTTAAGCTAAAAGTTTGACAGTTAATTTTAATTCGTACAGTTAAAGGACTCGTAAATATAAACTTGGCATTCAACTGGTTCTTTAAGAATGCCAGATACGCACAAACAAGTATATGTTTAGCTGTTTTTCTCCTTCATCGAATGCATAAATACAATGTTTCTTTGCTTTGTTTGAAGTGATTTTAGAAGTCACCGAAGGGCAAATTTCTTTCAACTTCACGTGTACGAGCTCAGAGCAATGAGGACAGCCTTAGATATTTACTTTTCATGGACAGATATCGTTAATTCCAACGGCATCATTGTTCTCTCCGATTGTAGATCTGCTCTTGAGGTCAAGAAAGGAAAAATGGGACTCACACAAGAAATCAATTCTCTTTTATTTTCCATTGGTGCATTCGGCAAATCAGGCATCTTCCAGTGGTTCCCGGCCCATGTTGACATCTAGGGGAACGAGATGGCCTATTTCCTTGCCAATAAAGCCAGAACACTTGAACCTGTAACTTCTTCGACTACCGGCTTTGATGCCAACACAGTCGCAAAACAAAAGTTCTAATCAAACCCACGAAAAAAATTCTCCTTGCTAAAATCAAATTATAGCCGAGAAATTACAACAACAATAACCACTAAGGACAAAGCATTTTAAGGGCATGGAAATTCTGCCTGATGGATCCAGAAAATATGTGGAATGCAGGCAATGCCCAGGCGAGCAACTGGATCCCAAACACCTTTTTAGCTTTCCTTCCATTGTTGGTTGCCATTTTTAAAATAGACAATGACTACGGCATGGACATCTTATACTCGGATTGTGCCATGGATGTTGCCAAGGCAGTGATTCACGCCCTCGGCAATATTTGACTACATCTTTATTTTGTTATATACATCTTTGCACTCTTTCATACTCGACATCAAAAACAACAATAAATTCACTTCAGAAATGCATTTATAGGTAACTAATAAAGGCTGGATAAATAGTTTTTTTTGTTTAGTATGTATTTTTATGGTTGTAGCTTATATTCTAGAACTTTCATGTACGTCAATTAAAAATGTATTGATATTTTTTTTTGTGCATGTTCCAACTCGTAGCAAGCGCAATTCCTTCTCGTTTAGGCATGATTCAAGCTTTAATATCAAATGTATTTTCAAATGATGAAGTTTTCTTTTGTTTCCTTCATCTTTTTTAGTATTTTATTTAACTGCTCTTTTTTGAACCCGATTATTATTTTCAAGATTAACTTAAAATTCCTGGTTATTTAGCTGACAAACTTCTGGAAGGAGGTTCCCATTTTCTTTCGACATTTTCTGATTCTAGGTTATTCTGCTACTCTTTTCTCTTACAAAAAGAACATACATTATTTGTTAGATCTTGTTACATCATATTTCTCATCCTATATTTTTAGAGTACGAAGTTCACAAGCTTTCTGTTTTTTTCTTCTGGATTTTTCAAAATATTTCGCTCGCATTTCTCTGCTAATATGAGGTAAAATAAAGTCTAGATAATGTTTTTTCTAAACACATAATAAAAATTAATCCATTTCTAGGTAATCAAAGTCTAAAATAATGTACAATGTGTGTTTCAATTGTCTATCTTCTTAAAGCTACCTTCACAGAATACGGATTAAGGTTTGGTCAGTGTCTGAGACCAATTTGTGACATTTTAAAAATTGAGGATTTCAGATGTTATTATTGAATTCTTTGCAATTTCAGTTCTGACAAGCATATCACACTGAATTATCAATTTATATACATTTTACGTTGTTTAACTGTAAATGCTTCCTCATTCTTTTGTTTCCAATTTTTTTGTTGTTGAATATAAAGCTTTTTTCCCTTCCAGTGCACAGTAGAAATCTTCTCATCGGGCCCAGTTTCGTATTCACTTTCGTTACTTAGCTAAATCAGGCTAAATAATATAAAGTTTCAACTGTGACAACATTTCCTGTATCTTGGATTTAATAAGTCAGTCTGAAATAATCATTGATAGAGAGAGATTCATTTACGAATGCACATGCCATTTTCGTTTGTGTTTTATATATTGTATTTTTACTTCTCGAACAAAAATGTTTAATTTTCCTGGTGACCTGATGGTTAATGGTCAGGCATTTGATAAATAAAAACAAATTGAAGAATAATTTCGTAGTATGAATAAAAAAAAACAGATTTGAATGAAGGGACTGCTTTGTTTGTATAATCTTACGTACACCTTCCACTCACAAAGCTTGCTTGGGTACTTGTGTTTTCATGCTAAATGTATCTCTATCTCACTTTACCATGGTGCACTCTTTGGGAAATGGCTTAAGATTAAGTCATTTACTGTTTTACAATGCCATATATTAATCACCTATCAACCACTAAAGGAAAACCATTTTTTATATGTACAAAATAGCAATTCATAATTTAATACTGGAAAGTCCGGGATTTCGAATACACTTAAACGTCCAATGGTGCCCTTTATGCACCACGATATAAATTCATTAAATACTGTAATAACTAAATATAATAGCTGAAATACCGTTCAGTGGGATTAGCTTTCATACTTTTTGAATACTGTTTCAAGTAATTATCATATATTATGAACCTTTAAGTCAACAAAATTGACGTTCACATCACGTTTCGTGAAGCTTGTGGGGCCACTGAAAACTTTTCGAAAGGCAAATCTTTGAGGAACATTACTATTATGTGGATTGTTTTTCTTCTTCAAATTTGGTGTTAAGAGAAATCAATCAGCCTGCTTAGAAACTCTTTGAATGAAGTGAATGGAAGCAATAATTGAATTTTAAGGTAGTTCATTTAAACTTAATCGTGAGGGTCTGATTCATGGAAAAATGTTTTAGGATTAGAAGATGAATAAAACTTTCAGAGTATTCAATCAATATTGGGTTTGAATATGAAAGTAAAATATCTTTTGAAAAATTGTATTTTTAATTCAGTTAAGAATATCGTATAAATTTTGAAAATAATATTACTAGGTCGCACTGTTGTGGTTTCACGCCGATTCTTTTATTTACACATATGTTTATAAGTAGCAAGATTAACGGGGTGCCACGCACATTGCTTTCTTTAATTGCTTTGCAATCGTCTATGGCAGGGGTCGGCAACTTTTACAGTCGGAAAAGTCAAAAATTACAATTTACAAAATTTCAAAGTTTTTACAGAGCTACAAATTTTTTTCTCTCAACAATAAATAGTACATGCATGTATAAGTTTTTTGATAAAAAAAAACTAATCCATTTATTCATAAGAAAAAATATATATTTATTCATATATATGTAGTGTTTTTCACAGCAAATTAGATAATATGTATGTGGCATTATTAGATAATTACTTATTATTTAAGTAAAAAATATAAAATAATTAAACATTTACTTACAACACTAACTTGTACTTAAATACCAAACAATTGTTCAAACAAATCCAATGGTAGCTTTGACTTTGCATGGTTTCAGAAAGTTTGGATAAATTTGGGTCATAACTTGTTGTTTTAAGTTTCAAACACGGCTCTAAATTTTCATTTGTTAGTTCGCTTCTCACTTTACTTTTAATTACATTCACGCAAGAGAACGCTTGTTCGTACGAATAAGTCAATCCGAAGATAGTCAGCACTCCACTTGCAAACTTCTTCACCTCACTCTAGCAATCTGGAAGACTATTCCATGTGTCGAATATAAGTGCCTCAACTTGCAGCATTTCTTTTAAAGCTGTCCACTTTCGTTGCGTTACGAACATACATGTCTGGAGCTCCAACTCTTCCAACTTGCTTTCCAACTCTGTAAATTTTACACTGCACAAAACTTTACTTTTTAAATCAATCAAATGCATTTTTAGAGATTCAGTATCAATTCCAAATGGCTCAGTGTGGATTTCATTACTATTTGTGCTGAGAGGATTTACTATGAATACTAGAGTGGTTTTGTTGGTTTTGAATTACTGAAATCCGTCAGCAAATTCATCTTTAATTTTTTTAATAACTGTGCTGAAGTAATTTGTGTCAACAGTTGTACTGGTTTTATCGCGATATTGCTTAAAGATTGAAAATGAAGTAATTTTCCGCTCTGAATATCTTCTGCAAAAAGAATTAATTTTTCTTTGAAACACAAACGAATTCTGTTACCAAAACATAGACTGTATTTCCCTGTTCTTGCAGTTTTAGATTCAGCTCATTTAATTTTGCTTGGATATCCATCATAAAATAAAATTTTTGGACCATTTGTCGATCTCTAATTCAGAGTAATTTATGCCTTTTTCATTGAGGAATGTATTTATTTCATTCAAGCACAAAGCACAACGTTTTAGCACCTTACCTTTTGAAAACCATTGCACTTGAATGTGAAGAAGAAGGTCGGCATACCGAGTCTCATTTCGTTTAAGAATTCTTTAAACTGACTATCGTAGAGAGCTTTTGACAAGATGCTGTTAACAATCTTGATTACCAAATTCATGACCTCAACTATTTCGGCAGAAAATGTTTGATCACAAAACGCTTCTTGGTGTATTATGTTGTGAAACGTAAGAATTCCGTGGTTTATTTCACTCTGAAGAATCGTTATTGCCCGTATATTTTTTCTGTCATACTTCTGGCTCCATCAGTTGCTATTGAAACGATTTTATTTAAATCAATCGTATTGTCCTCAAGGCATTTTTGCACGGCATTCGCTGTATTTTCTTTTCTAGTTTTCCCGAGAGGGTAGCAATGCTATTAGTTCGTCTTTTGTACCATGGGGAGACATATTCCAGAAAAAAAGTGGCAATTTGTGCAGTGTCTTTTATGTCGCAAGACTCATCTATAGCACGTGATAAAGCAGAAGAAAGTTCAATATCTTCCACCTGCAAATATGTTACATTTCAAGACATTTTAGCTATTATATATTTTACTGTTTTAGCGGATAGAGGCAAATCTTCGATTTTTTTCAAGATTTATGGTTTGTTTTTGAAAGTACAAAACAGTTCTTCAGATGCCCGTATGAAGCAATCTTTGACATACTCCCATCGGTGAATAGTTTGCCTCTTTTCTTGCAATTTCCAGTGATACCACGAATCCTGCCAGATTAACATTACTTAACACGGAACTTGATTGTTGTTTTTGTTTTTGGAGTTCGTCCACAGCTTTTTTTTCGTTCTTCGCTGGCTGGATATTTACTTGAAAACTGAGTTTTTTATAGTGAAGTGTCTCTCTAACTTTGATTTCTTATTGGTGCGAGTTTATCGTGGAAAATGAGACAAGTCCGAAGGCCATCTGAATTGCATATGAAAGCAAACGACTTCGTCCAGTCACGATTGAATCATCGCTGCTCTTCTTCAATTCTTCTCTTTTTTTGTAGATACCATGCTTGCGGTGAAGCTGCAATAAATAATTTATAAAATTATTATTTAGGTATCCAAAACAGCAGTGGGACAAGTTTTGCAATTATTTACTATTTCAAAGTATACCTACGTAAATACATACGAGAAGCTGGACATAATGAAATATGATTTATCAAAAAAAAAATTACAATGATATTTCCCAATTGAAAATACTTACCTAAATAAAATAAATAATTCTATACTAATTTAATTATTAAAATAAATAATTAAGACACGAAACACTGTTTGTCTCATTCTCTCACGTACTGATTGACTATTAAGTACATAGTTTCATCGCATCTGTTGTCACCTCCAGTGTGCGGTGATCGCCGACTGGCACGAGCGGAATTGCCAGAACGTGTTTATCACGGCGAAGTCTGCACATTTTAGTTTTTTTTTTTAAATTTAGCAAATGTTAGATACACTTAGTTTACGAGTAAAGGTGTTCTGCCCAGCTGTGTCAAAATCAATGAAAATTGCGATACATATCAACACTGCAAATACCTACCTACTTGATTAAAGTAGGTAGGTATTAAGTAGGTAAGACGCCAAATTGTCTTGCGTCGAAAGCGAATTAAAACCTACATAGGAACATCCAACAACGGCGTCATTCGGGAGCTTCCGACGGACTGACGACAGTGACGACGCGTATCACGGGGGAGGGGTGCGGTGAAAAGCAAGTACAATTGACTGATAGATAGAAAAGGTGCCTAATCCTCGTTAATAGATTCAGAACGATTTTTAAATGCATTTTTTTATAAAGTCAATAATATTTGCGTATGGAACTAAAGAGGCGCAGCTTTACAACCAAAGAGCTGCATTGGCTCTCGATCCGCATGTTGCCGACCCCTGGTCTTTGGGAATGTTAAGATTTATTTCTTACTCTTTTAGCGATATATTAGTATGCTCATGATGGTTATAACTGGTTCTGCTACAGAAGGAAATTATTATAAATTTAATTATATTCTTCCGCATTGTTGTTCGTAACTGTAGTGAATTTATTTTATTGTGGGCGTCGAGATGTAATATTTTTTTCAGATTTCTTGTTTGAATTTTCCGTGTTTAGTATATAAAAATTTTTGGGGCTTCTTAAAAGTTAGTTGCGTTGTTTTAATTTTATTAGGGTTTGTAATCGAAATGTTATTGTTCATTTTGAAGTCGAAGAAAAATGTTTAACAACAATTAAAAATATCCGAAGTATAAGAAGCAGATAAACATTTATAAAGGTGAAGTTATTTTCTGGATATTTTCACCAAGTATTTGTAGATAATATCAATAACACATTTATTCATGAGAAAATTTTATGAGTGCATTTGTTTACATAAAGACTTTATGAGTACAAAATATTCCTAATAACTAGGTAACTTATCTTTTATCTACAAAGGAGAACTATGTTTTGTGCACGCTGTTATGGGTGCAATTGATCAAAATAGGGTTATTATGCGAGAATTAGTGAGCTGTTGATAGTTGTATTTTTAATATTTCGTAGATTGGTATCCGAAAAAAAGGAACACATTTTATGTATATTCCAAGACAAATAAGGTACATAAATTAAATTTTAGTTTTTCTCTAGAGTCTAGTACACATCTACACTATTAAAATACGAAGGTAAACAAACGTATGTACCTATCTATCTATGTATGTATGTGCGTCTATCTTCTCACGAACCGCACCGCGCCGAAACTCGCGGAAGATACCAAAAGATCGGGAATTTTCCGGGGAAGCCGTATTGCCCATTTATATTCCGATATTGCAATTAAGTTGAAAAGATATTAATTAAAAACCTCTAAAAAACCCGTTTCCATCGTGCAAACTTTGTTTTTTTTCCATTGTTGCAGCAGTGTTATTGTTACGACATTGACACAAGCAGGCGTCGAAAATCGGTTTTCAGCCAAACTTGGAATTTCATGACGTTGCTCTGTTGATTGTATTAACTTACTCTGTTTAAAAACTGCCAATTTAGACTGTGATGAAATATTGTAAAACTTTTTTTAAAAAATTGTATAGAATTTTGAAATTATGAGCAATTTTTTTATTTTTCCACTTTTTTGCACATAAAATTTTTGAAAAAAGGCACTTTTCCATTTAAAGGAGATTGCAATGAAAAAAATTGCTAAAATCACCGAATGCCAGTAATGTTTAATTATGATAAACCTCCGACAGAATTGACCAGTTTGAAAGCTTATGCAGCAAGTGCAGACATACAAATTTCTGATAAAATACATGTTTCATCACAAGTGATAGCTTTCTTTATTTTCAAGAAAAGCAATTTATTGAAAAACTTTAAAAGAATATAAGAAAATGCTGAAATGTTTTCATCAGATTATATTATTTACATTTTAAATCTTTCTTTTGCAAACATTGTCTAGGTTTTCTTTTCCATACTTCTATTTAATCGAATATCCAAGCAAACATCCATATATTAGCAGCCGTTTCCAGTGCAAGTTTATCCATTGGGCTCTTAGGGCTAGTGGCAAGAGGCCCGGGGACCTGAGGGACCCAAAAGGACCAGGATAAACTGGACTTTACTACATTTTCTGATTATAAATTTCGATTCTCCAGTGCCAAAGGGGCATGTAGATATTTTGTGCTTAGGGCCCGTAATGAGCTTAAATCGGTCCTGGTCGTTTCAATAGTTAATGGTAAAATTTTTTTATTCATTATTTTATAAAAATGGATATAAACTAATATTTTTTATAAAAAAAACAAATTACAGCATATTTTAAATTTATTATTCATTATAAAATTAGTTATTTAATAGTTGAATCATACTCTATCTTATTTTTTTCTTGTGGCCAAAACTAGATTAGATTTGTAACTTAGGAATCAAAAATAGAAATTTAAAGAAATACTTTATCATTGGGGGGGGGGGGGAGAAAAAGTGCGTTAAGCATGAAAAAGCCAGTGTAAAGCCGAGCTTAACAGAGGGAAAAGAAACCTGTGTAATTCAAAAAAATTAAAGACATTTCGGAAAAGATAATTTTAATGAAACAAGCATAGAAATCACATACATCGCGCATACATTCTCACCCCCTTTTGAGAGGAGAAAAGGAAAATTTCTTTGGGATAAAGTTATACTCTAAAAAAGACCGTGTAACACCGAGCTAAGCGGAGGAAAAACATACCATCCAACGGAGTAAAGAGGTGGAAGATATTTCAAAAGAGTGAAATTTAGTGACATTGATACAAAAATCCCACACACACCAGGAAATGCTGATACCTAGAAGGAAAGGAGATATTTCCCTGGGCATATAAAGTTATACACTCGTAAATGCCCGGGCAACGCCGGGACATGCAGCTAGTATAAACATTAATAATTGAATTTTTTTTTGACTTCTTTTAACAAGGAGCGAAAGAATAAAATTCCACAAGTAAAAGTTTCAAGATTTACTGAGACATTTAAAATTATTAAATGACGAATAATAATAATTTATCACATTAATGCTTATATATTCGATACCGTATATGTTCAAAAAGGTTCGCATACTAATTTAAAATAATTTTTGTTTAGAAATGCGTTTGATAGGTAACTAATAAATACTGTATAAATAGTTTTGTTGTATAGTATATCTTCTTGTGGTTAAAGCTTATATTCTAGAACTTTCATGTACGTCAATTAAAAATGTATCGATAATAATTTTGCATGTATACGCAATTTTCTCTTGTTCAGACATGGTTTTAAAGTTTAAATATCAAATGTATCTTCAAATGATTCTGTTTTCTTTTGATTCTTTCATTTTTTTAGTATTTTAGTTTCTCTTGTCCCCTATTCTGAACATTATCTTAAAATGCTTGTATATTTAGCTGACAACCTTCTTTAACGAGGTTCTCATCCCCCCCCCCGGCATTTTCTGATACTAGGTCATTGCGCTACTTCCCTTTCACAAAAAGAACATACATTATTTGTTGAAGCATTTTACATCATATTTCCCACCATGCGGTTTTTCAGTACGAAGATCATGCTTAAGGTTTCTTTTTCCAGATTTATCAAAATATTTCGCTCGAATTTTTTCACTAATGTTGGGTAAAAGGAAGTCTAGATAAGTTTTCTCTAGATATACATTAAAAATTAACGAATGTATTTAGGTCATCAAAGTATAAAATAATATAAAATGTGTCTGTATTGAAATTGTCTATCATCTTGGAGCTACCTTCACAGAATACGGATTTAGCTTTGGTCAGTATCTTAAGAGCATTTTGCGAAATTTTAAAAACTGTTTCAGATGTGTTTTCCTTGAATTTCTCGCAATTTCAGTTCTTACAATCATAGAGCGCTGAGTTTTCACTTTTATACATTGGTTAACTGTAAATGATCTCTGACTCTTTTGTTTGACATTTTTTTTCGTTTAATATAATACATCTTTTCCTTCTTGTACACTGTTGCAAATTTCTCATATGACCCTGTTTCGTTTTTACGTTAGTTTTTTAGCTAACTCAAGCTATGTAATATGAAGTATTATCTGTGACAAAATTTCCGGTATCTTGTAGTAATAAGTGAGTCTGAAATAATCACTGTTAGAGGGAGAATCATTTAGGAATGGAGTGGGTTAAACATCTATATTTTATGGTATTAATAGCTTTTAAGGGATGCATTAATACGTGATACCTGCCCATTGCTATTGAAAAATTAAACTTAAGTTATTTTTATCATAATCATACTGGCGAGACAGCCTCTCATGGGGTTGGTCCTTTGAAGATTCCTCCATAAGGACCTCTTGTTTACTTTTGTTCTCCAAGTTTTCACGTTTATTACCCCCAAAGTATGATCCCATTGAGTCACACCATCTCAGAATTGGTCTTCCACACTTCCGAATCCCAGTGACTTTGAAATGCAGAACCATTTTGAAAACAAGATTTGATTTATTATTCAAATATCAATGATTAATCTAGAAATCATCCATTTGTTTATTTTCTCTTTGCAACTAGGATTGTTTTTCTGGAACTTGTAAGAGTTCCTTCTGAAATTTCATTTTTTCTTCCGAATGGCAAGGAAATAAATATGCAGTACAAAAAAATGACAAAAAAACTCCCTAATTGAAGTGACGGAAGCCATTCCGTGTACTTGTCTTGCACGCTACTAAAGTAGTGTAGATAAAGAAATTATTTTTCGCAAAGTTAGATTGTACTTTTGCAGAAGATTTAACTCAGAATTAAATATATACGCCTTATTCAAGTATTGTGTAAAGTTTTTGGCGCAGTTTTGCGAAATGGGTTTCCACTACAAAACCATATACTCACTAATTCAAGTTTTATGCATCAGTATATCGAAAATTTTGAAATCTGTTTTGCTGCACATACAATTCCGATTGATATCTGCATTATAGTAGAGGGCCTCGAAACTAAAGAAATTTATTTTTAAATAATATCTTAATTTTGCCCTAATCAATAATTCCATCTGGGACTGTGTTAAAAATGTAATCTGAATGTTACACCATAAACCCAAAGAATTATTCAGTGATCCTCCAAAGGATTTATTCTTGTTCTAGATAAGATTTAATTAAAATATTTCGCTGTTGCTATTCAACTTCATACTTATATTGGGTGGTGTCCTTTCAAGAAAATATCTTAGGTTTTACTTCATTTTGATTGCTTAGTAATAAATAGTTGGGTTGAACTGAAATATTTTTCAGAAAGAAACAATGCTCAAGTATCGAAACATTTATGCTGAGTGCGGAGAAATAATCTCTTGTTATGTATTTGTTTCGCATAATCCTCATTTTTAACAATTTCTCTAACTTTGCAATCATGTTCACAATAATACGAAACCTTTTTTTTTTTAGATATTTTCGATTACTCAAAAAAATATACGTCATCTTCATGCCATAAAACAAATGCAAGTGTACAGTATTCACATTTTTAGATACATTGGATCATACCTTCGTTGTATCGGATTAGCATGGATTATAGAAAGCAAATTTATT
Organism: Trichonephila clavata; assembly: GCA_019973975.1. Taxonomy (NCBI): domain Eukaryota; kingdom Metazoa; phylum Arthropoda; class Arachnida; order Araneae; family Nephilidae; genus Trichonephila; species Trichonephila clavata. The sequence goes on from BMAO01000835.1 coordinate 17,036, forward strand.
TGTAAATTTGCGAATTCTTAACCACTGCATCAATCTTCAATTATGCATTTTATAGGTAATTAAGAAATTCTAAATGAAAAATGTTTAATGTATAGTATGTTCTTTTATGATTTAAATCAATATTAAAGAACTTTCATGTACATAGATTAAAATCGTATCGACCAATGGAATGGAGCTGCAAGTTGTGTCTGATTTGTCATCTAGTGCTGACTTCTATGAGAAGATGACATTGCCTGTATCTTGGAGTTATAAGTTAGTCTGAAATAATAACTGTTAGAGAGAGATTCATTAAGAATGCAGTGGATTAAACATCTATATTTTATTTTATTAATAACTTTTAAGGATGCATTAACACGTGTGTGATCTCTGTTGCTTGCTGTTAAAAAATTAAACTTAAGGTAACTTTATCATCATTATATCTGATAAGATAGCCTCTCGTGGGGTTGGCGCCTTCCTTTGAATATTCCTCCATAACAACCACTTGTTTACTTTTGTTCTACAAATTTTCATGTTTATTATCCCAAAGTCTGATCCCATTAAGTATGTCCATCTCAGCATTGGTCTTCCACACTTCCGAATCCCAGTGAATTGAACTGCAGTACCATTTTGACAACAAAACTTGATTTATTATTCAAATATCAATAATTAATCTCGAAATCATCCATTTGTTTATCTTTTCCTTTGGTACAACGAGGATTGTTTTTCTGGAACTTGTCCTTGTTCCTTTTGTAGTTTTCATTTTTCTTCCGAATGGCAAGGAAATAAATATGCGGTACAAAAAATGACAAATAAAACCCGTAATAGAAGCGACGGAAGTCATTGCGTGTACATGTCTTGCACGCTACTAAAGCAGTGTAGATAAAGAAGTTATTTTTTGCAAAGTTAGATTGTACTTTTGCAGAAGAGTAAACTCAGAATTAAATATATGCGCTTTATTCAAGCATTGTGTAAAGTGTTTGGCGCAGTTTTGCAAAATGGGTTTTCACTACAAAACCATATACTCAACTTATTCAAGTTTTATGCATCAGTATATCGAAAATTTTGAAATCCGTTTTGCCTGCACATACAACTCCGATTGATATCTGCATTATAGTAGAGGGCCTCGAAACTAAAGAAATTTATTTTTAAATAATATCTTAATTTTGCCCTAATCAATAATTCCATCTGGGACTGTGTTAAATATCTAATCTGAATGTTACACCAGAAACCCAAAGAATTTTTCAATGACACTCCAAAGGATTTATTCTTGCTCTAGATAAGATTTAATTAAAATATTTCGCTGCTGTTATTCAACTTCATACTTATAATGGTTGTGTCCTTTCAAGAAAATACCTTCGGTTTTACTTCATTTTGATTGCTTAGTAATAAATAGTTGGATTGAACTGAAATATTTTTCATAAAGAAACAATGCTCAAGTGTCGAAACATTTATGCTGAGTGCGGATAAATAATCTCTTGTTATGTATTTGTTTCGCACAATCCTCATTTTTAACAATTTCTCTAACTTTGCATTCATGTTCACAATTATATGAAACCTTTTTTTTTTTAGATATTTTCGATTACAAAAAAAATATACGCCATCTCTGTGCCATAAAACAAATGCAAGTTTACAGTATTCACATTTTTAGATACAATGGATCATACCTTCGTTGTGTATCGGTTTACCATGGAATATGTAAAGCAAATTTATTTGTAAATTTGCGAATTCTTAACCACTGTGCATTAATCTTCAAATATGCATTTTATAGGTAATTATGAAATTCTAAATGAATAGTTTTTAATGCATAGTATGTTATTTTATGATTTCAATCCATATTAAAGAACATTCATGTACGTAGATTAAAATCGTTTCGATCAATGGAATGGAACTGCAAGTTGTATCTGATTTGTCATGTAGTGCTGACTTCTATGAGAAGATGACATTGCCTGTATCTTGGAGTTATAAGTTAGTCTGAAATAATAACTCTTAGACAGAGATTCATTTAGGAATGCAGTGGATTAAACATCTATATTTTATTTTATTAATATCTTTTAAGGAAGCATTAACACGTGTGTGATCTATGTTCCTTGCTGTAACTTTATCATCATTATATCTGATAACACAGCCTCTCGTGGGATTGGTGCGTTCCTTTGAATATTCCTCCATAACGACCACTTGTTAACTTTTGTTCGCCAAATTTTCATGTTTATTATCCCAAAGTCTGATCCCATTGAGTCTGCGCATCTCAGCATTGTCTTACACACTTCCAAATCCCAGTGAATTGAACTGCAGTACCATTTTGACCAACAAAACTTGATTTATTATTCAAATATCAATGACTAATCTCGAAACCATCCATTTGTTTATTTTTTCCTTTGGTACAACGAGGATTGGTTGTAAGAGTTCCTTCTGTAGTTTTCATTTTTTCTTCCGAATGGCAAGGAAATAAATATGCGGTACAAAAAATGTCAAATAAAACCCGTAATCGAAGTGCCGGAAGTCATTCCGTGTACTTGTCTTGCACGCTACTAAAGCAGTGTAGATGAAGTTATTTTTCACAAAGTTAGATTGTACTTTTGCAGAAGTGTTAACTCAGAATTAAATATATACGCTTTATTCAAGTATTGTGTAAAGTGTTTGGAGCAGTTTTGCGAGATGGGTTTCCACTACAAAACCATAAACTCACTAATTCAAGTTTTATGCATCAGTAACTTTATCATCATTACATCTGATAAGACAGTCTCTCATGGATTGTGCCTTCCTTTGAATATTCCTCGATAACGACCACTTGTTTACTTTTGTTCTCCAAATTTTCATGTTTATCATCCCAATGTCTGATCCCATTGAGTTTGCCCATCTCAGAATTGGTCTTCCACACATCCGAATCCCAGTGAATTGAACTGCAGTACCATTTTGACAACAAAACTTCATTTATTATTCAAATAACAATGATGAATCTCGAATGCATCCAGTGGCTGATATTCTATTTGGGAACAACAAGGATTTTTCTGTAGTACTTTGTAAGAGTTTTTTCTGAAATTTTCATTTTATGCTCTGAATGTCAAGGAAATAAATATGAAGTACATAAAAATGACAAAAAAAACCCCAATAGAAGTGATGGAAGTCGTTCCGCGTACTTGTCTTGAGTACACTCCAGTTAGAAAAGGAAAAGAAACATAATACTTATCATATAAGTGAAAAATACAGAACTTAAAATATATGTTTGCTTAAAGTAACGTACACCAATTTAAAATTCATCCTAATAATCTGTGCTGTTTACAATCAAGGTTATATCGCAGCATCAAAGAGGACATTACCATTGCATTTAAATCATTGTTATTGTATGGGATGCGAAGGAAACTATGACTGAAAATTTAGTAGCAAATATTAAAAAGTTTGAGAAGCATTGATGTAAAGAGTAAGTAAATAATGAGACATAATTATAAATTCTCCCAATTTATTAAATTCGTGACATATTTTTTCAAAGGTTTATATTTGGACCCTATTCCTTTTAAATATATATTTCTTTTAAATTGCAAATTTGTTCATTAAAAATTCTTAACGTATTCTTACATGACTGTAGAACCTTCATGTACGGAATAAATGATCGCTTCTGCAGATGATTAAAACCCAAGGCAATGAGAATGTAAAAGGTAATTGTTAATAGTTAATTAACTGTGTCTTGTAAGAAAACGCACCATTCTTGACTTCTAATATACAAGCCAAAAGAACATTTTAAACAGCACAATTTTGAAGAAAAATGTTTTCGACCTACAGATTAAGGTAGTCTTTCAAAGAGGTTTTGTTATTTTGTTCCAAAAATAGGTACTAATTTCTTCCATTCCCGATTCTAACCATTGCAAGAAAACTGTTTGTTTTCTTATATTTTCGATTTCCGAATAGATATATCACCTCCTAATGCCACAAAACAAAGGCAAATGTATAATATCTAGTTTTTTAGATACACTGGAACAAACTTTTGTTGTATCGGATTACAATGGAATATGAAAATCAAATTTATTTGTAAATTTTCAAAATATGAACAGCTGCGTTAACTGCATGTTTGAACATTGTTATCTCAAATGTGGAAACACATTTAATATTCATTTCAAAAACAAATAAGAAATATACTATATTTACATATTTTACAGCTTTTGATATGGTTTGGAGACCAAACACCCTACGTGAAATATTGCTAATACTGACAAGGTATGTCAGGCACCGGATTTAGAGGAAGCTATGATGAATTTATATGAAATTAAAAGTTTCTTGAATGTCTTTTCATTTTTATGCTAAAACTTTTAAAGTTAAGTTTAAATTCGGTCAGTAAAATGAATTAAGGTGCGTAAATATATTCTTGACATATAAGTAGTCCATGAAGGATAATAGATGTGCATAACCGAGAAATTTTTCTGTGCTGTTTTTCTCAGTAATCCAGTGCACGGCCTAATTTGCCTGCGTTACAAAATAGTAGTTGTAACTTTATTCGAAAAAAGTAGAATCTATATATGAATTTATAAGAATTGCTTAGAAGTTTTGATATTATCGAGTTAGAATATAAGTGGCTTCATTTATTGCAGTTTATATGTTTTCTATGCACCTGCATATCTGTGGTGCTCTTTATTTTTTTGTTTGGTATTCTGCTTATTTTTATTTATTTTCCATTCTGAAGGAATTTTGAAACTGTGAGAATGTTTGGAAATAAGGATGGGTAGAAGCTCCTTTTTATTTAGGTTTTGAAACAAATTTTTTTAAAAACAAGACTCTGAAAATTCCATTTTTATCATTGCAGTGTAAGAGGAGTTTCCAATGGGGACTGCTTTAGTTGAAGCTTCAATTTTATAATCGTTTACATGAACTTGAATTAGAATATATTTAATCCGTATTGTACTGCCAATTTTATTTTATACAACAGATTATTTATTGATACTTCTTTTATTTTGTATTTTTATTCTTATCGCGGTGGATAATATTCTTTAGATAATCTTGCAATGAAGCATTTCCGGAATTGATTTATAACAATTGTAAAAAGGGTTAGAGGTACTATCATTTTTTATATTATCAATCAGAGTTCGTTTTTGTTTAATTGAAAAGAACGCAAATGATGAATAATATTGCTCTATCGAATGTATGATAATGCATTCAACATCATAATTTTTTTGTTGAGTACTGTTTTAAACAAAATAATCTACAAATATTCATTTTATGGGTAATTATGAAATTCTAAATGAACAGTGTTTAATGTATAGTGTGTTCTTTCTTGATTTCAATCAATTTTAAACGACTCTCACGCACATAGATTAAAATTGTTTCGAGCAAAACGATAAAATATTTTATGATTTTCTCTCGGTTAAGGCTAATGAAAATTTTCTTTTTTCGGATACAATACCCAATAATTTAATTGCAGATAAAGGTGAATAATGGGGAAAAAACCAAAATAAAGAGGAATGAAAATCTGATTTAAAAAACAGAAGATGTATTTTAATGAAGGCACAGTAAGGAAACCTATTTTGACTGCTACTTGAAATCGGGTTATAATTAAAATTAAAGTGTCTGTAGGCTAAAATGATCGACGTAATACATGAAAGCTTCTAAGAATTTTGAGAATTTGGAAAAATTATGCTTCATTTTATTTCAAGAAAGTTTTTTATGCGTAGGTAACTATACCCCTTTTTTTAAAAGAAATTTTTAACATGTTTGAAGCTATCTTTGCAATATGGAAAGAAAATTGTGTGTCAGCAATGGTGTCTTGAACTTCTGGTTATGAATTATAAAATCATTGGTGGTGGGTTCCTTGTATTCTCATTACATTTGCGGATTTATGAGCTTTTTCAGGGATTGTAGATTTAATGATTTTTGTGGTAGAATCATCAATACAAATACTGTGAGGGTTCTCATTTTAGAAACCTTTGTTACAAAGTAGATAAGCTTAATTTTTTTCTTGTTCTGACATCATTAAAGTATAGCAATGAATTCCACCCTTACGTAATTATAATTATTTTTAAAAATATATTTTTATTCACAATTTTGCTTTTGTTTTTAAAATAAAAATAGAGTTAGGCAGTGCTGTTATTGCAATTTCGGTCATGGTTTTTAAATCCTTCTTAGTTGTTTCATGTTTTTTCCCATTTTTGTTTTATTAACCGTTTTTTTAATGATTTATCAGATCTAGAGTCAGCACCACAACAGTAGCATGTATCTTCGTTTTATTTACCTGAGTATTCAAGTTGGATAAGGCAATATTTTCCAGGTATGGAGTTATTGCATCAAGATCTACACCTAATTTCTTTCTAACTCATTCAATTGTTTATAGGCTCAGAATATCAAGTATAAATTCAGAAAATATTACTATGCCGCACGTTTGTGGTTCGGGCCGATACTCGTATTTACATTTATGTTTACATTGGTTTCTTTATTTGCTTTGCGATCGTCTATGGGAATGTTAAGATTTATTTCTAACTGTTTTTGCGATATATTAGTATATTCATAATGGAGTATAACTGGTTCTTCTACAGAAAGAGATCATTGTAAATTGAACTAAATCTTCCGCATTGTTGCTCATAACTGTAATGAATTTTATTATGGATATCGAGATGTAATATTTTTGCAGATTTCTTGTTTGGATTTTAGGTGTTTAGTATAAGAAAAGTTTTGTGTATTCTAAAATGTTAGTAGCAGTGTTTCAATCTTTTCAAGGTTTGTAATCGAAATATTATTGTTCGTTTTGAGTCGACGAAAAGTGTTAAACAACAATTAAAAATATCTGAAGTACAGGAAGCAGAAAACTTATACGAAGGTGAATTCATTTTCTGGATACTTTCAACAAGTTTTTGTAGCGAATATTAATAACAATATACAAATAATAATACTCCCTTCTATAATATATAATGAGTATTATAGTAAAAATAAGTTATTAAAATATGCATAATATTAATCCGATTGAAACTAGAACTAAGGTAATTATAGTTTTTGATGAACAATTTAAATCTCTATCAATATATACGGTTTTCAATGTCTATGAATCACACTTAGTCAAGCCTTATATAAGTAAATAATGAATCATTTAAGAATTCTCACAAATTAAAACCAATATTTAGAATTGCATGATTGAATGTATCAAATAACGCAAGATTCTTGACTTTTGTTTACTAAATCAAGAAGATGGTTGTTGAAGAACTCATATGCTGGAATCAAACTAGTTAGAGCTCAATGTTTTCCTGGTGTTTTTCCAAACTATTCTTCATTCGTTTATTGCAATTAGAATCTGGGCTTTAAATGACATGAGTCATGAAGACGTGTCTTGAATTACGCTGTTTCCTGTTATTATTTCATCCATTTCCGAAATCTGTGCTTATGAATGTTAGTGATTTCAATGATTATCAATCATATTTCTTCAAGACTTATTTACAAAATAATTATATACCGAATACTAATAATAATAGATGGCATTTATGGTTATAAACAAAGATTCTAAAACTATTCAACCGAATTTTCTTTAGAAATTCTTTTTTCTATGAAATTGCTAAATACTGAAAAATAGTTTTTTAGTTGTTGTTTAATAAGTCTTTTAATGATTAGAGCCAATGTCTTGAAACTTTCATGCACATCAATTTTAAAACTCTCCAAGAGGAAGGACAAAGCATTTATGACCTTTGTCGTCTGGGTCGTTTCTTTGCTGGTTTCTTGTTAGAAAGTGCGTCATTCTTGAACCCTCTCTTTGCAATTGAGATAAAAGAACTTTTAGAAAAATTCCTTTCTGAACAGAATGTTTTGCTTACTGATTTATGAAGTCAAATTGGAATGCGTGACTGTATTCATCGTGATCAGCGTATCAAACATTTTGGAAAAACCAAAATTTAATGGTAGCGGCAGATAAAGAAATAGAAAACCACTAGATACTTTTAAAAGTTTGTATTGTTTGTATATAACATCCTTCAGTCAAATATTCGAGAACATTTATTCAACAGAGCATTTTGCAGTAATAAAAATTTAAATTTCGAAACAGACTTTGTGACCAATACTTTGATAACTATATTTGTTTCTCCTCATTCTGTTATATATCTTTGACGCTGCAACACAATGAATTAATTATCATTGTTTTTAGTTCAATTTAACTAAGAGGTTATGATAATCTATAGCTTCCCTAAGTTGACGTGGAATGGAATAACAAGATGTATCAGGTTTGTCATCCAGTGCTGAGTTCTATGAGAAGATGACAATTTTTCGTTTATATACCATTGAAACTATTTTTCTGCGCTCCATCATTTTTTTCAATACTGGGTATGTCAAGAGATACTAAATTGCGTAACTATCATATTCTTATTCAAGGTTCTGCGTTGCATTATAATTATACTTTCATAATATTTTTGGTTAGGTTTTGTAATATTTATTAGGACCTTATGCAGCCTATACGTGGGCTGTTTATTTCTGTACGATTTCTTCCATTGTAATGTATGTGAGAACGGGTCGTATCAATGTTTGTAAATAAGTAATTCAGTTCTTCATCTGATGAAATCAGATGATCAGCCTAATGACTAACTACAACACTTACTTTGCTAGATTTTAAATATCACTCAAATCACGCAAGCAAAAAATCAAGTTCTCTCATTGAAAGTCTCTACTGAAACAACAATTAAAAAGTATAATTCCACAGGATTAGTGGAATAGCTGGAATAGGACTCGTCACAAGTTTTCATTTATATTTTAGCAAACTTTTCTCAAAGAAAATTCAAGACGAAGGACTAACAGAAACAGTGTCAAGAATTTTGAGCAGAAAAAAAAAAAGGGACTATCAAAATGTTGCTGTGTAGAACGCAAAAAAGGCAAGTGCCTTGAACATTGTAAGATGATTTGTGAAGACAATAACAAAAGATTTTAAAATGTAAATAAGTATTGGTGGCAGAGTGATGTTTGTGGTGTTTTTTTCCCGTTTAAAATTGCATGTTACGTTTAAATGGCATGTTTTTAGGCGTCACAGTCACACGTCGTAACATGCACATGTACCTAAGGAAGTCAAGTTTCTGTCAATTAATTTGTTCTTACAGAATTTTTTTTTTATAAACGCAATTAGTTTTGTTCATTTGTCGGCTCCAGTTGCTGAAAGGTACCGTGCCTGTTTCGTAAGCGGAAGGTTGCAAGTTCGACTCTGGCTGGCGTCGATACTTTTCTGGATGCGAAAATCGTAGAAACAAATGTCATATGATTGAATGGTAGGCAAAATATTCCTGGGGAGTATCAATTTTGTTTGGTACTCCAGGCAAAATTGAAACACGACATTATTTAGAATCCCACGAGAGCTTGAATGAAGGAATTCAAGCGTCCAAATTTGGTAGAGATAGCCGCCACTCTAGGGTTCTCACATTTTAGGACTTGTCCTGTGTTCAAACGCTTAGTCTCTAATATGCAGACCATCAGGGGAAAAAAGTATGAGATAACTGCTAGAGAAGGATTAAATACTCTTATAATTTTTTTTAATTTTTCAATATATTAATTCATACGTGGACCTACTTTTTGCTTACATTTTTGAGCCGCATTCCTGTTTTTCCTTCCACAAATCAAAGTTCTTTTACTTTGTATAATATTTTAAAAATGGCCATTGAATGTTTGGGTGATATAGGTGATTCGATCTATTACTTTCGTTATAATCTATATTTTGATGGATTTATAATATTCCTCATATAATACACAAATTAAGAGTTCTAGTGACGCACTAGACATTATGGCAATATTTTCAATATAACGATACGTTGTAATGTCAAATTTCTCCAATAGAATTTTTAAAGGAGTTTCAAACGTAGGTATAAGATGATGCATCTGAGGGACTCCACGTGCTTATGGATGAAATTTTTTTCATTGTCCTAGTGGAGTGAGTGAGTGAGAGAAATTAACGTCGCACTGATTAGCAACAGGGTTTGGCGAGGTCGCGTAATTTGAACCAGGTCAAGTGACGCGGACGACCCTGAGCTGGCACCCCTCTCCTAACTACCACGCTACCCACGGGGACGTTGAGCTCTCGACAGATTAACGTGCATCGCTCCCTACACGGCGGTCTTAGTGTACTAGATCGACCCATGACGCTAGCCATGATCGTGCTAGACCACTCGCACGCGGCCGTTGCTCCTAGTGGAAGTTAATATGTTAAAGTAGCAATAATATGCATTGCTACAAAATGAAACAAAGATTATATAAATTGATCTGTTAGTTTGCATATTTTAGATATGAACAGGGTGCCATGCTCATTGCAATACAATAAGTAAATAAAACAATAAGTAAATAAAATGGAAATAATTCAATGTTCCGTGGGTGGCTCGGACTGATTCATCCATGAACCTCAATGAGTCGTCGTTGTGGAATTATTGGCGTAGACTGTGAAAAATTTTATTTTGTAGGTAGCAAATTCTTCAAGAGTAAATAAAAATATTGTAGAGAAAAAATGTAGATGTTTATAAGTGAATTCTAGTAGTTGCAGTCTTTGAAGTTATTAGTCTAAATGTACATGTAAAATTGCTGTTTACATTTAAGACGAAAAAAAATGTAAAATACAATTAAAAATTCCCGGATGTATTATGAAGATAAATAATTGAAGTTTTCTGTGTTTTTTTCCATAAATGTGATGAAGTTAATCTCAACACATTAAAAAACTACAGTACACCCTTCTATAAAACACAATTTGAGTATTGTGATAAAAAAATACATACGCACTTTCATACAATTTAACCGATTGAAACGAAAATTATCCTAATGTTGGTTTTAACAAAATATTTAGCAACGCAAATGGTTTCCAAAGTTTATAATTCATACTTCATCATGACTTATGAAGGTGTAAGTAAATAATGAGTCATAATTATAAATATCAATAAATTAAGGCATATAACTATAGCTGCGGGACTCCTTTGTCAAAGTTCTCATATATTTATTCCATACTTTTTTTAATATCTTTTTTAGGAAACTGAATTTTAATGAATACCTGCTTATCATTCCATGGTTGTAGAGCTTTCATATACAAGTATCAAAGGTTTTTGCGTGCTATTGATTCTAACAGAAGGCAATGAGAATGGGAAAGGCAATCATATTGGTTAATTCATGGTTTCTTGTAAGAAAGCAAGATTCCTGACTTCTGTCAATCAGACAAAAGGACAATTTGAACAGAATCATTTTGAAGTAGAACATATTCGAGTAGCAATTTAAGGAATTTCCAAGGAATGGATGTTGGGTTTATTTCGAAACATGCAATATAAAGAGGATACCAAAATGCGTCTTGGACTAATTTTTACTGATGTTGCATCGACTAAAATAAATCACATCTGATTAATGAAACTGTGATTAGTCAGTGACGTTATTTTAAATGAAAATTAAAACAAGCATGTTAAATATGTAATGAGAAAATATGCTTTAAAAACCGAAAAACAAATATTTATCGAAGTACTCTGAAAATAATGACGTCACTGGAGAACAATCAAATAAAACAAATTTATTCGTACATCGTTCCTTCAAATCTGAAGAAAAGCTTTATTATCAATAATATAAGAACATCATAATCTATTTCTGAAAAAAATTGAATTTTAGTCATTGTGCTTTGTTTCGAATGGTTATGAGTCACGCACATTCTGAATTTATTTAAGGCAAGACATTTGAACAGTACTTTTGATGAAAAATGATCAACTCATTAAGTAGTCTTCTGGATAGATGCATTTTTGCGAACGTTATGCACATGCGAAGTTTGTTTCAGTTCCACATTTTCTTACTGATGTTCAATTTTTGTCTCATGTTTTTTTTTTTTTTTTTTTTTTTTTATTTTGTGGTTTTGTAATTCTTGATATGAAGGGGCTTTTGGTGTGCGGGGGTGGGGTATTAACGTATTTCTCAGAGAGGAATTCTTCATTTTCTTATTTCAGTCAGGGTCTGAGCTTCAAATCGTATGAGCAAATGTTATCTGTCATCAATTACGTCAATTATGTATATTTCTTTTCTTTTCTTCCGTATCAGTAACCTGTTCTTGCATTTTCACGTAAAAAAACGGGATTCAGTAATTGCATACATTCTTTAAATTGTACTGATTACTTGTTTTGTTTGACTGTTGCACCTGTAAAAAATCCCACTTTTACCGAGATAGTTTATCGGAATATAGATTAGTGATTCAAGTATTGTGTTTCAATCTCAGAGGTTGCACAATGAGTTCAAACCAGAACACTTGCCGAGCTGTTGTCTGGAACGTTTAGGCTGCCGTCATTTGAAATGCCCAGCAATTGATCTTCTTAGTAGACTTTCTACTTTCCTTGCTTTGTTGACAAATGGGCCCAATTTCTTACAAATGACAATGATTAAATTAATCCGTGGAGACCGACTGATTTGATCCATGAACCGGAATCAGTCGTCGTTGAGGGGTGGGAATTAGTGGGTACAGATTATGAAAAATTTTCTTTATGTCGATAAGCAAGTTCCTCAAGAGTGAATAAAATATTGTGGAGAAAAAATGTAGTTGTTTATACGTGAATTCATAGTAGTTGCATTGTTTCATTCTTTGGAAGTTATTAGTTGAAATGTAGATGTAAAACTGCTGTTTATTTTAAAGACTCAGAAAGATGTAAAATACAATTAAAATTTCCCGGATGTACTATGAGGATAAATATTTGAAGATTTATATATTTTTTTTCTATAAATATGATGAAGAAAATCTCAATACGTTTAAAATCTATAGTACACCCATCTATGAAATTACTTGAGTATTGTGATAAAAAAATATTCTCACCTATATACAATTTGAATCCGATAGAAATGAAAATTATCCTAATATTGGTTTCTGACGAACACAAAATATTAATCAATACATATGGTTTTAATGTTTATAATTCGTAATTTCTCCAGATTTATTAAGGAGTAAGTAAATAATGAGCAGAGTTATAAATATCTATAAATAATGCTTAAAACTATAACTGCGGGACTCATTTTGTCAAAGTTCTTCATATTATATATTTATTCTATACTTTTTACATATTTATTTTTACGAGACTGATCTTTTAATGAATAAATGCTTATCGTTTTCTGGTTATAGAGATTTCAAGTACACGAATCAAAGGTCTATGCGTGCAATTGATTTTAACAGAAGACAATGAGTATGGAAAAGACATTATGTGTTTGTTTATCAATTTTTCTTGTAAGAAAACTCAAGATTTCTGACTTCTGTCAACAAGACAAAAGAGCAATTTGAACATAATCATTTGGAAGGAGAATATATTCCAGTAGTTAACTTTTAAACTCATTTCAACTTGGATCTTTTCTTCATTTATTTTTATTCATATTTGAAGTTTTTGATCTAGGTAGAATTCTACACCAATATTACGATATATCTTATTCGACCAGTTTTAGATGCAGGAGATTGCTTAGAAGTTTAAAAATGTCTAGTTAAAATTAATTTTTTTAGCACAGTTTATACACTTTTCTTCTTTAAACCCGAGTTTTCAAAATTTTACTTTATTTTGTTAATTATTTTTACTTCTATTAGTACTATCCGTTTAAAAGTTTCGAAAAACTTTAGATAATCCCATCGTTTGAGCTTATTTTGTTTGGGTTAGTTAATAAGAATTCTATTAAAAAGTTTACCTTAAGAATTCTATTTTATCAATGTGGACTGATTTGAAATTTTCAGGGGAGCTTTCGAAGAAAACAACATTAGTTTAGTCTTCCCCTACATTTATCTCAAATTCAAATCCTCATTCGAACAAATATAGTCATGTAGGCATATAATGAATATAAAACTTACCATTAGGAATTTAATTGATCATAGTAGTGTTTATCATGGATTATGGAGAGAGAATTTCTAAGTTTTTAAAAGATTTCTTAATTGAAAAATTTGATGGAGGTTCTCCTAATGTAGAAGATGAATTTATAAAATATTACATTATGCCTTATACCGAATTTGATGTAGAAAAAATATTTTGAGAACCAAAAAAATACAGGGGAATAGTTTAGATAGGTAGTGTGAGGTCCAAAATTCGGCATTTGAAAGCTGAATGAATGTAGAAGGAGCAATAAAACTTGAAAGGGAAGTTACAGTGTACATTGTATTTCTGCGGATCATAAACATCGCTATCCACTTACACCCAAAATCAGGAACACTTGTTGCTCTTAATAGAGCTCTCTCACAAAAATGAAAATGTATTGATAGCGTAAACAAGTGAATGTCACGAGGAAATGGAATCGGGCTGAATATTAGAACGGAAAAATCGATCTAAAGCTCAATAATTGCTTTATATATTCCATAATATTGAGGCTTGCGCAGTTTCTTCTTATTCTGCCTTTTTCTTACTGATGTAACAATATTTGGTTAAAGACTGTACACATTGTTTTATTAAGACTGTACACTGTACACAGAAAACGGGAAAAAATTATTAAAAGATCAAATGTCCTAAAAGACAATTATTAAAGCAAAAGAAAAATTCATATTGTTTTAAATAACAGTTTTAAATCAATTACTTCTTCTTTGAACGTTTTATGAAGAAAGCAGCATAACGCTTTTTTTTTGTTAACACGTGTACAAATTTCACTCTTCATAAAATTTCCATATCTGGGACTTTATATGAAAATAGATTTTTAAGGAGTAAACTCCAATTAGAAAATGAAAGTAACACAGTTCTTACTTAAAGTATATGTTGTTTAAAGTAACATACACTAAATTTAATATTCATCTTAATAATGTGCACTGTTTATATCCAAGGTCGTATCGCAGCATCAAAGAGGACATTGCCATTGCATTTAAATCATCGCTGTTGCATGGGGATGCGATGAAAACTATAACGACTCTGAGATATTTCAATGAAAATTGTAAATAGTTTTGAAACATTGGTACATTGGTCTTTTCGATCCATATCTTCTAGGAAGAAATACAGGAGGGCTTAGGAAGGGCTGTGATGAAAATGATCGTTCTCATAATGCAGATATTGTTGAATGACTTATTGACTTGCATTTTGTTCTTAAATTAACTATTTTTCCTTTTTTTTTTTTTCATTATGACTTCTTGTAAGAAATGCAGTAGACTGATTGGTTTATCTCTATTTACTTCATCCAGTATTTTACTTGGAGGTGGATAAGACTTGATTTCAATGAAAGATGACCAAATGTTTTCACGATTACGAGCTGTTGTAGCTTCGATAATTCGTAACCGTTTTTCTTCGGGATCCCATTTCTTATTACCATACCAAGCTCTTGCATTAGCTTGCGTATCACGATAAGGTATGATTGTAAAATATCCTATTTTTTTGTCGTAATAATTATATCTGTCAAATCTTTTTGTTGAAGTCTCGTAATTATAGTTTTATCTTTGGTACATACCCCGTCAGAACGACTCTGAGATCTTTCAATGAAAATTGTGAATAGTTTTGAAACATTGGTACATTGGAAACATGTTGTAACTCGAAATTCCGCCACCAATCTAATACACTTAATCGAACAGTCAACTGTTATTTAAAGTTAATTGCATTTGAATAAGCAAAAAGAAGGCTTTGTAGTTGTTTCAGTATATTTAAAAGGCAAATATCTGTCAAAAGGGGCGCGGTCCACCAGTTGATTTTTTAAAAGTCATTTTGCCATACTTCTAATTGAAAATAAGGCATGTATGTTATATCCCTAGAAAGGTAATAAAATACAGATTTCAGAAATATAGAACTCAAAATCGATCATTTGATCATTTTTACCCTACTGACTTACCTTAAAGGGTTCAATTGCGCAAGTGGTTTTATTTGATACGCTTTATATAGCTTTGTTCCGTTATTTATTTGTGTTAACATAATTTCTTCTTTTTCGTGTTATGTCAAACTTTATTTATTGATTGATTACCATTATGTAGTGTTTGGAAGGTTGATGGAAATTCTCATGGTCTTATAAATGATGACATTGTCGTTCGGTTTCTATTGCAGAATTAATAAAGACCATTAAGAATATTGTATAACTGCAGAGAAAACCTGAATATCAAGTGTTCGTTTGCGCAATTGAATTTCCACAGATAGTAAATAAAAACTCCTTTACAGATCAGATACATTCTGAAAATTTTGATTTTGTAAATATGAAAATCTGAACAATCAACAGGAGTTCTGTTATCCAGTTATCTGATTACACATATATTTTCGTTAGAAATATTAAGATAGTTTGCGGATAAAAATATTCCTCGAAATTCAATTTCCTATCCATTACTCATTTTTTAGCTTGCTTAGGCAGAAATTTGGAAATATATGTTTGAAAAGGTTTTTTGTGCGTATTAAAGTAGTGCATTCGTATGAATATTATTTCAGTATGTTTGAAGAAAAATGGGAAGCTGTATACATGATTTTACTGGAGGGAAGCAATTAGATTCTTTATAAAGTTTTCAATTATAACTTCGTAGAACAGGTCATGTAATTTACTCGCTTTTTTTTGTTGTGGGATTAAACGAAATCTAAACTGAATGAAAATATCCGGAGGAAATCGAGCGGAATTATTTGAACGTAAGCACAATTACATTTTTACATGCAAATATTTATAAAAATATTCAGACATAGAATACTGTAAAAGTTTGTTAAATAATTTAAACGAAGCGACAGATTTATCAGTAAGTTGGTTTATATCACGCTTATTTACCATAAAATAATGAATTGATACACAGAAAAGTATTTTTCTCTTCTCCGATAGAATATTTGGAAATCAACAAAAGAGAATAACTGTTGTCTGATTGCTTCGATGTTTTTTCCCTTTAGATATCACATATATAGTATGCTTACGCCTTACTGGTTTCATTTGCGAAAGAATAATACTTTAATGTTTGAGGATAGAAGAATAATGCCAGCTTAAGGATGAACTTGCATTGTGTGCAACTGTATGGCAATAATTTGCATTTGTAATCCTCTACAGAAAAATAAAATCGTATATAGTTATCAGAAATAGTATTGTTTTACGACAAAAATAACGTTTCAATTTTATAATCATTTACATGAACTTGAATTATCATTTATTTCATTCGTAATCGTTTGCATGAATTTTCATATATTTCATACGTATTGTGCTGCTAATTTTATTTTATACTACAGATTATTTATCAATATTTCTTTTATTTTGTATATGAATTCTTATCGTGCTGGATAATATTTTTTAGTTGAGCTTTCAATGAAGCATTTTCGGAATTGGTTTATAACGATTGTAAAAAAGGGTTAGAGATGCTATCATTTTTGGTATTATCAGAGTTCGTTTTTGTTTAATTGAAAACAACGTAAATGAGGAATTAAATTACTCTATCTCATTTATGATAATGCATTCAACATCATAATTTTTTTGTTGAATACTCTTTTAAACAAAATAATCGCCAAATGTGTATTTTCTAGGCAATTGTGAAATTCTTAATGAACTGTGTTTAAAATATAGTATGTTTTTTCATGATTTCAATCAATATTAAAGAACTTTCATGTACATAGATTACAATTGTTTCGAGCAAAAAAGGTAAAATATTTTATTGATTCAGCTCTCGGTTAAAGCTAATGGAATTTCTTTTTTTTGGGACATAAAATCCAATAATTGGATTGCAAATGAAGATGAATAATTTAAAAAACCAAAAAAAAAAAAGGGGGATTAAAATCTGATTTCAAAAACTGAAGTATGTATTTCAATATGGGCGCAACAAGGTAACCTATTTTGACTGGTACTTGAAATCGGGTTATAATTAAAAATAAAGTGACAGTAGGCTAAAATTAAAATGATCGACCGTAATATATGAGAGCTTCTAAGAATTTTGGGAATTTGGAAAAATTATGCTTCCTTTTATTAAAGAAAAGTTTTTTTATGCTTAGTTAACACATCCCCTTTTTTAAAAAGAAGTTTAATGACATTTTGGAAGTTATCTGTGCAATAAGGAAACAAATTTAAGTGTCAGCATTGGTGTCTTCTGGTTATGATTTATAAAATCATTCGTGTGTTGGTTTCCTTTTATTCTCATGACATTTACAGATTTATGAGTTTTTTCAGAGATTGCATTTTAAATGATATCAGCTATAAAATTTAACAATAGAACTACTGTAAGTGTTCTCATTTTAGAAATCTCTGTTATAAGGTAGATTAAGCTTAATTGTGTTCTTTATAAAGTAGATTAGCTTAATGGTGTTCTTTTCATGACGTCTTTAAAGCAAAATCTATAACAATGCTTTTTACACTTACCAAATTACAATTATTTTTAAAAATTGCATTTTATTCACAATTTTGATTTTGTTATTAAAATAAATAAAAGATTTAAGCTCATCAGCAATGCTGTTGTTGCAATTTCGGTTATGGTTTTCAAATCTTTCCTGCATATTTTATTTTCTTTTTTCTATTTTTGTTTTATTAAGGGATATTTTTAATAATATTTAGAATCAGCGCAACAACACCCATCAATATTTTCGTTTTATTTACCTCTGTAATAGAGTTGGTGAGCTTAATGTTTTACAGGGTATGGCTTTATTGAAGCAAGATCTACTTCTAATTTCTTTTTAACTCATTCGTTTCCTTAGAGGGTTCAAATGTGCAAGTGGTTTTATTTGATAGACTTTATATAGCTTTGTTCCGTTATTTATTTGTATCAACGTAGTTTCTTCTTTTTCGTGGAATGCCGTGCTTTATTTATTGATTGATTTCCATTATTTAGTGCTTGGAAGGTTGTTGGTAATTGTCATTGTCTAGGACATTTAAATCACTATTAAAACGAAACGCGTTAGTGAAAACTTGTTTTTCTATTTCCATAGTAGGTCAGATGCTCAAGGGAAGTTTTTGAAGCATGAGGTTAGTGCTTTAGGCTCCCAAGATATAAGATTGTGCCCTCGAGTGCTGATTCTACCGTAGAGTAGTGCTCCGCAACATTTTCATCACTAAAAACCGTTCATCATCTGATAAATTTATCGCGACACTCCAGGGTCGGGGGCTGAGTTCATTGTTTATATTGTTAATTGTTTGAATTGAATAATTTTATTTTTACTTTTCTTGAACATGCTTTCAGAATAAAATACATTTACACCAAAAATTAACATAAACTGATTTAACCTTTTATGCCTTTAGAACGCTAAATCATCGAAAATCCATAGCATTCTTTGCAACGAGACGGATCCATTCGGAGGTGATTGGACACAATGAAACGCCAACTGTGCTGAGAAAATATAATTTATTCCGTTGTTTTTCTTTGATTGGTTTGATTTCTTTTTTTGGTTGTTATAGCTGTCAGAAATCCTACTTCACCCAGATAGGTTGTTAGAATAAACAATAGCGATTTAAGAAGTGTGTTATCAATGTCAGAGGTTGCACCGTGACTTTCAACCAGAAAACCTGCCAAGTGGTTGTCTCAGACATTAAGGCTGTCGTCAATTGAAATGTCCAGCAATTGATCTGCTTAATAGACTTGCTACTACCCCCTGATTTGTTCACAAATGGAGCTCGTGGACTAATTTCTTACTAATGACAATAAATCAATACAATAGAAATAATTCAATGTTTTGTATGTGGCCCGTAGTGATTTAATCCATGAACAGGAATCAGTCGTCGTTGTGGGGTTGGGGAGTACTAACGTAGAGCATATGATTTTTTTTTCTGTAGATAGACAAATTCCTCGAGAGAAAATAAAACTATTGTAGAGAGAAAATGTAGATGTTTATAAGTAAATTTTTAGTAGTGGCATTTTTTCATTCTTTTCAAGGTTATTAGGTGAAATGTAGATGTAAAAATGCTGTTTATTTTAAATATAAAGTAAAAATGTCAAATACAATTAAAAAAATTTTTATGATGTTTGACGATAAATAAATGAAGTTTTCTATGTTTTTTCCCATAAATATGATGCCGAAAATCTCAAGACATTTACAAACTATAGCACACCCTTCTATAAAAATTATTTGAGTATTCTGATAAAAAAATATACTGACTTATATCTATGTATATATATATATATATATACATACATGTGGGGTGTGCTGGGTTGGTTTACACAAACACACCACTTGAATAACAAAATATCCGTTTATTTGGTGCAGAAGAGGCATGACAGGTTCATGAATGTAATATTTACGAAGAAATGTACAGCTCATCTTTCCAGAGTTGTAGAGAATGAACAGCACGCGCGTATGTTTATGGTATGTCTGGTTGCCTACTCGCGATCAGACAATTGGTAGTTTGTCTCTCCTCGAGAGCCTTGGTTAGACGTCTCTCCTGCGCGAGAGTTTCCGGTCCAACTCCCGTCTATCTTTGTGATCTGCGGCTGCATGGGGTATTAGGGGCGAAGGTGCTGTATTCTTGTGGAGAACTGAGGGATCAATTATCACACAAATAAAATTAAGCAAATATTCGAAATCATATGAATCCCAGAGTACGACATCACATTTCAAAATATCAATATAACTTGAATCTGATTGAAACGAAAATTATCCTAATATTGGTTTCTGACGAACAAAATATTAAGCAATATGTATGGTTTCCAATGTTCATAATTTGTACTTTCTCCATATATATGAAGGAGAAAGTAAATAATGAGTCATAATTATGAATATCATTAAATTAATGCCTATGACTATAACTGCAGGACTCATTTTGTCAGAGTTCTTCATATTTTATATTTATACCTTTCTTTTTTTAATATTTATTTTTAGTAGATTAAATTTTTAATGAGTACTTGCTTATGGTTTCATAGTTGTAGAACTTTCATTTACAAGAATCAAAGATTTTTGCGTAAAATTGATTCTAACAGAAGGCAAAGAGAATGGAAAAGAAAATCATTGTTGGTTAATTCATTCTTTCTTGTAAGAAAAAACAAGATTCCTGAATTCTCCGAACAATACAAAATAGCAATTTGAACAGAAACATTTTGAAGGAGAATATATTCAAGTAGCAAGTAAATTAAACATTATAGGGATGAATGGCGGTTTTATTTCGAAACATGCACGGCAGAGAGGATACCAAAATGCTGCCTTGGAATAATATTTATTTTATTTTGCATCGGACTAAAATAAAGCACTTCTGATTTATGACAATTGTTAAGTTAGTTAGTTCACGTCTATTGGTGAAATAAAAGTTTATAAGATTCCTGAGTCATTTTTTGTCTAACTTTAGTGTAAGGAGGAAAGGACGTCTGGGATCAAAACGACCGAAATAAGTATTTTTTATTCGAAATCCTTTGTAGTCTCTGAACAACAGATGGCGCCATCGGGAGAACAACATCGGAATGAACACGGACTATTTTTTATCCCCCCCCTTTTCGTTTCTTTCAAAATCTGAAGAAAACATCTTTGGTTTATCACTAATATAAGAATCATCATAATAGTTAATTTTTATAAAAAATTTGGATATTTAGTCACGCGTGCTTGTTTCCAATGGTTATGTGTCGACGCATTATTCCTGACTTCTATCTTCAAGGAAAAGGAACATTTGGAACAGCAACTTTTAAGAAGAAAAATGTATTCAACCTACTTATGAAGTAAGTCTTCCTGGGTTAGATGACAGGTTTTGTCCGGAAACATGTGCTGCAAATGCGCAGTTTCTCTCTGTTCCGACATTTTCTTCCCGATGTGTCAATTTTTTTCCGATTGTGTATGCGTTATTTGATTATGTTTTTTTTTAAATCTTGTATTATTGTTGATTTTGTAATTCTTGATATAAAGAGGGCTTTGTGTATTCAACGGATTTCTCGAAAAAGCATTCTTCACATCCTTATTCCAGTCAGGAACTCAGCCTCAAATCGCATGATTATGTTGAATTAAGTATGCATTCATTTCTTATCCCTTCATTATTGCAATTAGTTCCTGTATTTTCACGGGGAAAAAACGTTTGTTAGTAATCGCATATGTTATTTAAATTACTCAGGTTTCGTGGCTGATTATAAGAAATTATTTTTTTCTTTTTTTTCTTTCTAATTATTAAATACATCGTTGAGATCAATGCATATGTTATATCAATGCATATATCAATGCATGTACAATAAACATATGTAGAAAATTAAAACATTTCAAAAAACAACAAAGAATAACAAATATTTTGAATTTTGCTCTCTTCTTATAGAGATTACTTGGAAATCTCTATAACCGACTCCAACATTATCTGCATGCTCACGGGTAGTTACAATCAACGACTTGCCTCATGGCGTGTAAGATGGTTTATGTCTGCAGAGTACTCAATAATGTGTTGCGCAAATTTACAAATGGAGAATACTATTGTTTAGTCTTATAATTACTGAATTCATTTCATCTTTATCACTTTTTCCCCTTCCATATTTTTATTTGGTACAATGTACAAGGTTTCCCATTTTCTTAAAAATTTTCTTCTTGTTACAGCTGATGCTTGATTCCCCGGAATATTTATTATCTTCAAATGAACAATACTCGCCGTAAAAAAATGACAGTTAAAAACCTGTTGTCTGATTTGAGACCCTCTTGTCCA
Organism: Trichonephila clavata; assembly: GCA_019973975.1. Classification (NCBI taxonomy): domain Eukaryota; kingdom Metazoa; phylum Arthropoda; class Arachnida; order Araneae; family Nephilidae; genus Trichonephila; species Trichonephila clavata. The sequence continues at coordinate 39,416 of BMAO01000835.1, forward strand.
AAGTCTTATGAATATATATATATATATATATATATATATTGCTTCAATACAGGATATGACGGGTTTCATTGAAAATATAAAAATCCAAATATAAAATATAAAATATCCAAGATTATACTGAACAGAATACTATGTGTCACAATACAAATACAAATGAAAACTACTCACTTTTACTTAAATGCACTGAACATATTTTAACGATATCAAAGAAGTAACGCATTAGCTTTTTATTTAGTAAGTTTTCAGCAGACTTTCATCAGTATTATTATTTGTGATGAGTTACAAGTCGCATATCTCTTGAGAAATAGTTGGTATTAGGTAACAATGAAAACATGCATGGTTATTGGTAGGACGTCCAATCTTCTTAGAAACATTTTTCTTTAGATTTATTGAGAATATATTTCAATACATAATAAAAAGTTCTATTTAAAGTATGGTTAGATGGTAATTCGTAAAATGTTTGAAAATAAAATATGATAGTCAAATATTCCCCCTATTAATTAATTTCCACATTCATGTAAATTTGTTTTCTCTATGCTAGAAGATAAATGGGAAATTTTGTACGCGGTATTGAAGCAGTAATGTATTCACTTGCTTTAGTAAATTGTGGCATAGAATTCTTAAGTTCTCAAAATACATCAAAATAGATTTACAGTATATTCAGTTTTTACTTTAAAATCTGCCTGTAATTACTATAATTTTTTTTTTTTAAAAATTATTAAGATTCAGTGCTCTTCTGAATTCACTTTTGTATTAAAAGTGAAATCGTAAAAACATTTAGGATTTTTTATTACTTTAGATTTTACATGCTTTCAGTGGTGTCAATACAAAATGGATAGTAGAATACAGAAGCTATTCTCAAACTGTAGCGAGCTCCCGACAAAGGGTGCGTGATAACCTCACGAGGGGGGCGTGTGCAAATTAAAACTTTGAAAACAAAAGGTAATTTTAAAGTATTAATTAATTACTGAAAGTAAATAAGCAAAATATATTCTTAAATAATAAGGAACAAAATACACCCCATTTATACCAATATACACTCACTTCCAAAAGTTAAGCACGAAGATGTAAAATGCAAAAAAATCAACAAATATTGCTTTGATTGAAACAAAATTTGGCAGTAAAGTAGCATATATATTTATACATAAAACAAAATCAATAATTATATACAGAAATGAAAACAATATTAAATTTTTGTAAGTTATCAGATAATGTCATACTGGAGACTTAAACAGAATTATGTACAAAGTGAAAATAAACAGCATAAAATGAAAAAAGGACATTAATAGGGTATGTGATCTCCCTTCATATGTATACAAAGTTTACACCTTCTGACCATGCTTTCAATTAGGTGGTCAATCACCGCAGAATTAAGCAATCGCCATTCTTCTTGTAGAGCAGTTTCCAGCTCAATAAGTGTGGCTGGAGGTGGAAAACATAAAGATACAGCACGGCCGAGAGCATCCCATAGATTTTCAATAGGAATGAGGCCGGGTGAATATGCTGGCCTCACCATACGCGCAATCCTTTTACTCCCCAGGTAATCATCGACGATGTCACCTCTATGGGGACGGGCGTTATCGTCCATTAAAACAAAAGTAGGGCCAACTGCTGCAGCTTACAATCTCAAAATAGTTTCTAGGACTTCATCTCGATAGCGGACAGCCGTCACAGAACCCCGTTTAAAGATATGCAGGTCTGTGCGGAATCCTAATGAAATCCCTGCCCACACCATAATGCTTCTGCCTCGGAATGCGTGATGTTCGGTGATGTTTTGGGGCTGATTGCGTGTTTCTTGTGAACGCCATATCCTTATACGCTTGTCATCTGGCTCCAGAGCAAATCTTGACTCATCAGTAAACATGGCATTGCCCCAGTCAGACAGAGTCCTATTTCCAAATTCCCGGCACCACTTTAATCGTTCCCTTCTTTATTGGACGGACAGAGGAACACAAATACGAGGTACCCGGGCATACAGTCCATTCATATGTAATCTTCGGCGTACAGTAGCTGCAGATATAGTCTTACCAATGAACGCTGTAGCCATATATGTCACACGTGAGGAGGTCGCTGTGTGATTCCGTTTTGCTACAATAGCAATATACCGATCTTCCGCGGGGGTTGCAACCCTTGGGCGACCACCTACGGGCCTTCGGACAACTGTCTGTGTGGTTTGGAATTGTTTCCATAAACGTGAAATCACAGGATGATGAACGCCGAAGAAAAGAGCAACATCTGTGATCGACTGTCCTACTTCAATGCGCCCCACAGCACGGCAGCGCTCAGAGTCTTCCATTCGTTTTCTGGAAGTCCTAGAAACACGTATGTCTTGAAAACAAATAGTACGAAAGTTTTAAACGCCTTCTATCAGCACTGACAATCAACTTCTGTAAACCTTCATAAAGCTGGCTTTTTATAAGACTGCCCTTTTTGCATATTTCTTGACATGAAAGCACGATTTTCTGTTACCTACATATTTGCATTCTTCCATCTTCCTCTGCAGCGAATTGCATCCTCTTCAATTCTGATTAACTTTCGGAAATTAGCATTTTCCTCTCCGTGCTTAACTTTTGGAAGTGAGTGTAAAATATTAAAATATCAGTACTACAGAATGTAAACTAATTTATAACAATAATTAGTTAAGAAGAAGTTTAATAGTTATCAGTGATCCGATGGACTTGTCATATATAAAATTATATACAAAAATGAGCAATTATCTTGTTAATGTGTACATTTTTTAAATTAATCCCTTAAATACCGATTAAAAATTACCTGATACGCTTCCCAATGCTGCGGTCTAACATGTAGGCGGTTAGAAAAGGAATGAATAAGGATATCATCTGAAATAAGTAAATCCTTCGCAAACACTGTCAAAGACATTTTATTGCATTCCAAAACCTGCTTAAAATTTTAAACATCACTGTTCACAGAAAAGCTCGTACTGCGTAAAGACGTATGCCTACGTCTAGATTAATTAACGCACTGGCTGACCGTTGGAGGCACTAAAGAGGTTAAAGTCATATTGTAGGTTTAGCGTGTCTAAGTATAGAATTATTAAATTTAATACGTTATTGTATGGAGGGGGGCGCGATTAACAAGGATTGAATATTTGGTTGCAAGTGTAGAAAGTTTGAAAAACATTGGAATACAGTAAATAAGAGCTAGATTTTACAACATTGAGAGGACTATTTTATTGCTGACTCTCTTTAATCTAACCTTTTATGGATGATCTTGTCCTTCTGCGGAAAATTTTATTTTTTTATTTCAACAAATATATGTTACGTCTTATATGATTATTGAATTCAAAAAATACTTGTACAATTTAGCAAATGGATGGTATTGAAGAACGAATTCTGTGCTTATGGATGTTAATGATTTTCAGTGCTTATCAATCATAGTTTATCAAGATTTATTTACATATTAAGTATATACCGAATTCTAATCGAATAGATCACATTTATGGTTATATACAAAGATTTAAAAACTATTAAACCGAATTCTCTTCAGAAATTTTTTTTTCTATGAAATTGTTAAATACAGATTAAATAGTTTTTTTGTTGTTATTTAATAAGTCTTTTTAAGATTAGAGCCAATGTCTTAAAACTTTCATGTACATCAATTTAAAAACGTCCCGAGAGAAAGGACAAAGCATTGATGACCTTTCACGTCTAGGTCGTTTTTTTGACGTCTTGCTGGGTTTTTTTGTAAGAAAGTGCGTCATTCTTGAATCCTCTCTTTCAAATCGAGATTAAGAAACGTTCTGAAAACTACCTTTTTCTAAAATGAATGTTTTGCTTACAGATTGAAGAAGTCAAATTGGAATGCCTGGCTTTATTTTTCGTCATCAGCTTACCAAACATTTTGGGAAAAACCAAAATTTAAAGGGAGAGGCAGATAAAGAAATAGAAAACCACTAGTTATATTTAAAGGTTCGTAGTGTTTGTATATAACATCCTTCAGTCTAACATTCAAGAACATTTCTTCAACAGAGCATCATGCCGTAAAAGAAATTTAAATTTCATAACAGTAGAGGCTATAGAGACCCATACTTTGATAAGTATATTTGTTTCTCCTGGTTCTGCTATATTCTGTGACATATGCAACTACAAATTAATTATTATTTTTTTTATTTCGATTTAGCTAAGAGGTTATTATAATGTTTAGCTTCCCTAGTTTGGTTCTTATGGACGTGGAATGGAATAACTAGATGTATCTGATTTATCATCCAATGCTGAGTTATATGAGAAGATGACCCTTTCTTTGTTTATATACCATGGTAAATATTTTCTCCTCTCCACCTTTTTTTATCGATTTTGGGCATGTCTAGAGATTTTTAATTACGTAACTATCATATTCGTATTAAAAGTTCTACGTTGCATTATAATATGACCTTCATTATTTTTTTGTTAAGTTTTGTAATATTTATTAAGATTTTACGCAGACTTTACACGGGATAGTTGTTTCTGTCCGATATTCAGCCATTTCAGCGTATGTGAGGGTGGGCCATATCAATGATTTGTAAATAAGTAGTTCATTTTTCTTCTGATGAAATCAGCTTTTATGTATTTTTGAGGTGGAGGAATGTTTGGAAACAAATTATATTTTCTGATGTGAAAAGAAATTTAATCTTCATATTACCGATGTTTATAATCTTTTTTTTTAAGGACTTGAGGAAAGAATGCAAAGAATGTTTAAATTGATAAATGGAAAGAGTATCATTAATAGTTTGGAGAACCTTTATTTATGATGTAAATATTTGTGAGAATCTTGTAACGTACGGATACTTCCCAATATCCGGCACGATCATTTGATATTTACGATTATTTATCAGATGATGTTAACTAGATATTTCGTAGGGACAGTACTAATATTCTAAGGATCTAAATTCCCACAAAAATAATTTATAAGTAATTTAATACATTCTATGGCCCTATTCAAGTCTCTACAGGGAAAATACTTAGAATATACTGTCACGATGTCCATCCGCGCTGGTATATATATATATATATATAACTAATTTTTCTGTGCTAATGAATTGAAAGTAGACGTAAAAAAAAACCACAATAGTTCCAAATCCGAGCAAAACCACGTACTCATTTGAAATATTAAACGTTCTCAAGAAATTGCCGATATTATATTAAATTTCTTATTTTTTGAAAAATTTTATATCAGTGACCTTTTTGTATTTTTGTTTTTTTCTAATGTTTTTGATAATTTAATAATTTATTGCACTATTCAAAATTATTCAAATGTAATTGTATTAAATATGCTGTAATATCATATTTGATGTATTTAAACTATATTATGAGTTTTATTTATTTTATAATTACCAAAATTAAACGGTGATCTTGTAATTTCATAAGTGAGAATAATATGAAAACTGTTATTAAAAATGCGTGATTCATTTTGTCAAGGCTGTTCATATTGAAAATTAAGGACATATTTTTATAAATATTTATTTTTTGGAGACTGAATTTTTAATGAATACTTGCTGTTGAATGTACTGTTTCATGGTTGTAGAGCTTTCATGAACAGGAATCCAGGATTTTGCGTGCAAATAATTGAACAGATGACAATGGGTATGAAAAATGCAATCATTGTTGGTTAATTCGTGGTTTCTTGTAAGAAAATGCAAAATTTCTTAATTTTGTCAACAAGACAAAAGGGCAGTTTGAACAGAATCATTTTAAAAGAGAATATATTCGAGTAGAAGGTAAATGACATATTCCAGGGATGGATGATAGGATTTATTTCGAAACATGCACTGTAAAGAGGATACTAAAATGCTGTCTTGGGACTAATTTTGGCTTTATCTTGCATCGGACTAAAATAAAGCTCTTCTGATTAATGACAGCTATTTAGTAAATCAATTGACGTCTATTGGTGAAATGAAAGGTTTATAAAATTCCAGAGTCATTTTTTTTGTCTAACTTTAATGTAAGGAGAAAAGGACGGCAGTCTTCAAAACGATTCTAATAACAAATATTTTTCATTCATAATCTCTGAACGATAGTTGACGTCATCGGGAGAACAACCTGGGAACAGAAACCGGACCATTTATTCTCCCCCCCCCCCCACTATCATTTCCTTCAAAATCTAAAGAAAATATCTTTGGTTTATCACTAATGTGCAATGCACCATTACTGACCATTTGGAAAGACATCGCTTGGAAGAAAATGTTTTCAACTTACATATTAACGAAGCCTTTTTCTAGAATATATAAAATGTTTTGTCCGGAAATATGTACTGCACATGTGCATTTTCTTCCTTTTCCAACTTTTTCTTACCAATGCGTCAATTTTTTGTTCGATAGTGTATACATTTTTTTGAATTTTTTTAACATTGTAATATTGTTGTTTTTGTATTTCTTTATATGATGTGGGCTTTTATGTATGTAGGTGGGGGATTTTTACATTTAAAAAAAATTTGGCTCAGTTTAGCCGAAAAACGCCTCTTGTGCCATTAAACCCCAAAGTCACTCACTCCTTCACACGATGTGGGGTCGCGCATTGTCTTGTTGAAAATGGCTCCTGAGAGCCTTTGCATGAGTGGCAACACATATAGTTGCTGGATGTCATGGACATACCGCTGGGCTGTTATGTTGCCGCGGATCAATACTAGGGGTGACCATGTATTGTAGGCAATGGCACCCTATACCATACACCCAGCTGTGGGAGCGGTGCGTCACTGTAAAGCAAAAAAAGGATTGAGGCGTTCACCACGAGGTCTCCCCACACGAAAAAGATTGTCTTCACTGCTGAGATTGAATCTTGATTCGTCGCTAAAGACGACCGGGTTCCCTTAAACGATGCAGCACACTCAAACAAGCTTTGGTTATATGTTTTATACTCCACGGAGAACGACGTTAAACGCCCTATACCGGCTATAAGCAATGCGTAATCACGCTGCATTTCTAATTATTTGCATATCACCCTGACATGTATCTTCATGCCAAGTTTCGTTACGATCCCTCAATTATTTCTTGGTGTGCTAATTTTTTTGTCAATGAGTGTGTTAAAAGATTTCGAAAAACAACTATGTACAGAAAATTTTTGGAAGCAATGCTCTAAATGTTCAAATAATTATTAAAGATACGTGGAATACTCTACAACCGACCCCAACATTATCTGCAAGTTCACGGGTAGTTACAATCAACGACTTCCCTCTTGACATGTATGGTGGCTTATGTCTGTAGAATACTGAATCATGTGTTGTGCAAATTTACAAATGGAGAATATTATTTTTTATTGTTATAAATACTGATTTCATTTGATCTTTACCACTTTTTCCCATTCCATATTTTTTATTTGGTACATTGCACAAGGTTTCCAATTTTTTAAACATTTCCTTCTTGTTATAGCTAACGCTTGATCCTCCAGAATATTTGTTATCTTCAAATGAAGAATACTCGACTTAAAATACTAAGTCAATTAAAAAAATGTTGTCTGATTTAAGACCTTATTACCCAAGGCCAGATGAAATGTTTTATTCGCTTCAATAGCAGATTTGACGTATTTCATGAAAAATACAATATACGTACAAAGCTCGATTTTCCTGTACTACTAATTTGTGAAATACCCGAATCATTAAGCTGAAAAATACATAAGAAAAAAATTTAGTGCTCGCGTCGTGAAGTCGAGCAGTAAAGTAAACAGAGCAAGAGATAGAAGGAAAACTTCAACATTGGCATGCTTTGCATTCATTAAAGCGGCTCAGCAATTGCTCCCACAGCTCCTTACGTTTTGATATGTTACTGAAATACACAAAGAGGAATAAGAAACAGTAATTTGTATGTAAGTATTTTCATGTCTCTCTTTGCGTGTCATATACAAATACTCTGATATTTCCCATGTAAATTTTTTTTAACATAAAAATATTAAAAAACGATCTATGTATACTTAATACATGAGATGCAAATAGTTCAATTATGAATAATATCATTGCATTCATAAGTGGTTAACTTGCTTCAGTTATTAGATTGTTTCATCAAATTATTTTCATTTTTAATAATGCAAATAATTGCTAATACTATTTATAATATGTTTCGAAATTACGCTTGTCGTTTATGTGAGACTCACTAAATTTAAACGTTTGGAAATTTTGATACTTATTTGAGTTCTAGATTGGTATTTAACGGATTTTTTTTACACAAGTTAAGTGTTCTTAATTTTCTTTTTTCATGTTTCACCTTAGTTGATTTAGTTGTAATTTTTATCTTATGTGAACTCCTCAAACTTGTTTGTTTAATTCTAGATTTTTTTTTATGCTAAAATAAAAGATTGTTTCCTTATCAATGAAATTACAGTACAAAGTAACGCGAAAATTAATACTCAAAAAAGGATGCCAAGAGGTGAAAGGTTAACAGCCTGTTGTAGCAATTGTTCACAGAATCCATTTACGAAGCACCTCTTTCGGAAAATGAAAATTCCATATCCAGTAACCTACATGAGTGCGTGAAAAATGGCTCCTCAATATTTTTTCTGTTTTCTTCCCTCAATCACGATCTGCTCATCTTTGCCAGATTTTCTATTTCTTGACATTTTTTATATGTCTTTTATCAACTGGAATCTATAAATTCATATTTTTTGTGTTACGTAAAAATATTCAAATGTAGACGTTACATCATGCGAGATTATATAATATTTTATTTATCATCAATAAAATTTATGTACATTCGTATCACTTTAGTTAAAAGGATCCTCTGCTTTAAATGAGTACGGGTTTCTCAATTTCTATGTGCCGTATTGGACCTTTGGCAAACACTATCGGATGTCTCAACTCCCCAGTATGTTTCAGTTTTCCTGTCTATTTCCGTTTTTTATGTAAACGAGTTTCTCTTATTTTTCCTTGTTTCGGGAGCATAATTTTCGATGAATAAGAAAAAGTTAAAATGATCCCCATGAAAAGAATTTGTCATTTTAAAATTTTTTTATCAACGTGTTTACTATTACTGTGCTAAATAACACAAACTAATTTTATCTCCCACTCGTTTCTTCTCTCATCCGATGTTACTCCATATATATATGGAAAAAGACACGTTTATAACTACAACTATCAGTCTTAATGATGCAAAGGTAATTGTTGAAGAAAAATACGGTACACTAGCACCGTTATATCAGCTCGGTGGTCTGCCATTTCCACACCCTTATTCTAAATCGCCTACTTTGTTATAAATGCAATATGTCTGTACATTTTAATCCGTATGCTATTAACAATAAATCTCCTTCATCTCGCTAATTTTTCTACTATACCCAAACTGATGTAAATGTAATAAATTTGATTGTCTTCTTATTGGTATTCCATTTCATCTTCTATATGTTACAAATTTTATTATTTTCCAACTGTGCAATTCTTACAACATCTTTATAATTTCACTCTCATTTTAGCAATATTATACATTTAATTGCTGTTTATTTGTTATGGTTAGAGTCAAAATTCTAGAACTTTCATGTACATCAATTAAAAATGTATCTATATTTGTCATAACATGAATTTGTTTCTATTCAGACATGTTGTTTATGAATTGCTGATTTCATGTTGCACAGAACATGCAATTTTCAATTACAGTTTCATATACTGTATTTGTAATTCTCGAAGACTAATTTAATTTGTCTGGTGATCTAATGGTTAACGATTAGGCATTTGAAAAATACAAATTATTGAAGAATAATTTCGTAATATTAATAGCAGATTTCAATGAAGGCACTCGGTTTTTTTGCATAATCTTAAGTATTCATTTCATTCACAAAGCTTGTCAATTTATAAATAATATCTTGGGTACTTGTGTTTTCATGCTACAGGTTTCTCTCTGTCATTTTACCATGGTCTACTAATTGGACGATGTCTTAAAATTAAGTCCTTGTACTACTTTAGAATTTTATGTTAATCACCTATTAACCACTAACTGTAAACCATTTTTTACATACAAAAATACCAATTCATAATTTAACATTAGCAAGTCCGGCATTTCAAATACACTTAAATGTCCAATGGTGTTGTCTCAGAACGCAATATAAAACATATAAAATAATTATAATAACTAAATATAATAGCATGACTGCTGTTCTGTGGAGTTAGCTAGAAGACTTTTTTCAATGTTATTTCATCTAATTATCATATATTATGACACTTTATATCACCAAAAACTGACTTTTACATTACGTTTTGCGAGGATTGTTGGATCACTGCTTTTTCACAAGAGAAGTGTTTTGAAATGCAAAGCCTTGAGGGACATTAATGTTATGTGGATTGTTTTTCCACTTTAATTTTGGTGTTAAGAAAAATAAATGAGCCTGCTTAGAAACTCTTTGAATGAAGTGAATGGAAACAGTAATTGAATTTCTAGGTAGTTTTTTTAAACTTGATTGTGCAGGTCAAATTCGTGAAGAAACGTTTTACGATTAGAAGATAAATAATATTTGCAGAGAATTAAAACAGGATTGAGTCTGAATATGAAAGTAAAATAAGTTTTGAAAAATTGCATTTTTAATTCAATTAAGAATATCAAGTGTAAATTTCGAAAATATTTTTATTATGTCACAATGTTGTGGTTTTGGTCCGATTCTTTGATATTTACACTTATTTTTACCTGTATAGACAGCAACAATCTATTTTTGATTCCAACGTTTTCTTGTGTGAAACCAACAATCTTTTCTGGCTATATTTTTTTAAGGATTAACGGGTTCCATGTCCATTGCCTTCTTTGCATGCTTTGCGATCGTCTGTGGGAAGGTTAAGATTCCTTGTTTACCATTTTTGTGATATATTAGTATGTTTATGCTGGCATAACTGGTTCTGCTACATAAGATCACTGTAAATTGGATTACATCTCCCGCATTGTTGTTTATAATTCTAATAAATTTTATTTTGTGTATCGCGATGTAATTTTTTTTTTCATTTTTCTTGTTTGAATTTTCGGTGTTGAGAATATGAAAACGTTTGTGTCTTCTAAAAAGTTAGTTGCATTTTTTCAATCTTTTCAAGTTTTGTAATAGAAATGTTATTGTTCATGTTGAGTCGAAGAAAAATGTTAAACAACAATTAAAAATATCCGAATTATAGGAAGCATATAAACAAATAAAGGGGAATTAATTTTCTTTATAGTTTCACCATTTATTTGTTGATAATATCGATAACACATTTAAAAAATTTAAATATTCTTTCTATAATATAAAATGAGTATTATAGTGAGAAATAAGTTATTAATATATGCATAATATTAATTCGATTGAAACCGGAACTAGCCTAATTATAGTTTTTGATGAACAATTTAGATATTTATCGATATATACGGTTTCCAATGCCTATGAATCACACTTTTTCAAACTTTATGTAAGTAAATAATGAATCTCATTTAAGAATTCTCATAAATTAAAACCAATCCATTCAACTGCATGATTTACATTATCAAATAACGCAAGATTACTGTCTTTTGTCTACAATACCAAGGAGATGGTTTGTTGTAGGTTTCTCATGCACTGAAATCAAAGTAGTTGGAGCTAAATGGATTTCTGATGATTTTTCAAAATATCTTGCATTCCTTTATTCCAATCAGGATCGGGGCTTTAAATCACACGAACCATTAACATGTGTCTTGAATTACGTATGTTTTCTGTTATTTTTTTTCATCCATTTAACTTTCATATATTTTCACATGTAAATAGTGGTTGTCAGTAACCATATATTTTCTTTATTAAATATCTCGTATTTTCTTGATTACTCTTTTGGTCTTGTGAATAATGAGAAAATCTATTTTGTCATACAAATGTATCTGTTTATCAAATTAATAATTAAATTAAATAAACCGCTAAATATAGATTAACTGTGCTAATTTAAGTGTTTGGGAACATTTTGAAAAATTTAATGAGTGCATTTGTTTACAACAAAGGCGTTTAGAGTACAAGTAAGCTGTTGGTAGGTTGTGTTATTTGAATGTTTCGTAGATTGGTATCTGAAACAAAGAAATACATCTTATCTACACTTTCAAGACAAATAAGAGATATAAAATACATTTTAATTTTTCCCAAGAGCCATGTCTACAGATAAGCATTAATATTTGAATTTTTGTCTGCCTTTTTTTAACAAAGTGCGGAAGAAGAATTCTACAGTAAAAATTTCAAGATTTACTTAGATTTTCTTAAAGATAAAGTAAATGTTATTTAATAATAATCTATTGCATTAATGCTTATATATTCGATACCTAATTTAAAACAAATTCACTTCAGAAATGCATTTCTAGGTAACTAAAATATACTTAATAAATAGTTTTTGTTGTTTAGTATGTCTTTTAATGGTTATATCTTATATTCTAGAACTTTCATGTACGTCAATCAAAATGTATTGGTATTTTTTTTTTTTGCATGTTCCAACTCGTAGCACGCTCCATTTTTCCCTGTTTCGACATATTTCAAGTTTAAATATCAAATGTATCGTCAAATGATAATGGTTTTTTGCGTTTCTTTCTTTTTTTGCAGTATTTTATTCCACTGCTTTTGTACTCAAAATGGTTCTCAACATTATCTTCAAATGCTTGGATATTTAGCTGATGATCTTCTTTTACGAGATATCCATTTTTTTTTTTCAAAATTATCAGATACTTGGTCTTTCTGCTGATTTTCTTTTACAAAATGAACATATATTATTTGTTACAGCTTATTTTATCATATTTCTCATCATATGCTTTTTCAGTACGAAGATTATGCTTTCTGTTTCTTTTTCCGGATTTTTCAAAATATTTCGCTCGCATTTCTTCACTAAGGTTTTGTAAAAATAAAAGTCTAGGTAATTTTTTTTCTAGCTACACATTAAAAATTAACCCAAGTATTTAGGTCATCAAAGTCTAAAATAATGTAAAATGTGTCTGTGTTTCAATTGCCTATCCTCTTGATGCTACCTTCACAGAACACGGATTTAGGTTTGGTTAGAATCTAAGACCATTTTGCGTCATTTTTAAAACTGATGATTTCAGATGTTTTCTTTGAATTAATTGCAATTTCAGTTCTTACAACCATAGAATACTGAATTATCACTTTTATATACTTTTTACACAGGTAAACGGTAAAGGCATGTAAGCCTTTTGTATTTCCAGTCAAAATTTCAGCATCAATTACATTGGTCATCAGTTTCCAAATAATCAAACGCGTTCCATTACACAATCCTACGGATGGATTCAAATCCTTGAGCAACATAATAACGGCTCCTACTTTCAGGTTAAGTACGTGAGGTTGCTTTTTGGATGGTGCTATTCCATTGATGAAATCCAGTTGAAATTGTTCTGCTCTTCTTGATCTTCAGAAATAATGCTGTCTACACTGAAATATCAAAACATTTTGGCCTGGAAATCTAGCTAAAACCTGTTCGTTGGTTTTTACAGAATCTTCATTCGTGGGACTTAAAATAGCCTTTCCCTACAGGTTTTCCGTATCAAAAACACATGATCAAAAAATGTCCTCAATAATGGACTCCTTCACGGCACATTCTTTGGTAATTTCCACAATAACTTCTAATTGCCAGCCATTCTTCAAAATTCCATTTCCGAGACGCAGAAACCAACTTGCAAATTCCTGTTCATGGAGGTCTGTTTTCATATTCCTAATGAGGGAAAGATGCTTTATTGAGCTCCAAAGAGGTGAATTCTTCAAGCAAGTCTCAACAATTGCTGTTCTATTCGCATGTACTGCAACAGGTAATATCTGTCGCCAGTCACCACCAAGAACAAAAACCTTGCCTCCAAACGGTACGTGTAAGTCCATCAGATCTCTGAAAAGCCTGTCAACTGCACTCAAAGCATGATGAGGAGTCATAGTGCACTCATCCCAGGTAATAATCTTCGCCACCTTAAGAAATTTCCCCTCTTCAGTGTTATGACGAACACCACATGATGAATTATCCAGAATGGGGACCGGTAACTTGAATCTTGAATGCGCTGTTCTGCCGCCTTCCAAAATTATAGCTGAAATTCCAGTCCATGCAACAGGAACAACAATTTCCCCCAATCCTCTTACTGAATGAATTATGGAATTGAATAAAAAACTTTTGCCGGACCCAGCAAAAGCATTCACACAAAATGCTAGGTAGATTGGTCAGATTGCTGTCAGAAGGAGGAAGCGTAATTCTCGGAATAAAGGCACGTGAGCCTTTTGTATGCCCAGTCAAAATTTCAGCATCTATTACATTGGGCATCAGTTTCCGAATAATCAAACGCGTTCCATTACACAGTCCTGCAGATGGATTTAAGTTCCTGAGCAACATAATCACGGCTCCTACTTTCAAATTAAGTATGTGTGGTGGCATTCCAGAAGGAGTTATTCCGTTGATGAAATCCAGTTGAAAATTGTTCTGTTCTTCTTGATCTTCAGAAATAATGCTGTCTGCGCTGAAATATGTAACATTCTGGCCTGGAAATCTTGCTAAAACTTGTTTGTTGATTTTCAGAGAATCCTCATTCTTGGGGCATAAAATAGCCTTTCCCGACAGATTTTCCATATCAAAAACAGATGATCCAAAAATTTCATCAACAATGGACTCCTTCACGACACATTCTTCGGGAATTTCCACAATATCTTCTCCTAATTGGCAGTCATTCTTCAAAGTTCCATTGCCGAGATGCAGAAGCCAACTTGCAAAATCCTGTTCATGGAGTTCTGTTCTCATATTCCTAATGAGTGAAAGCTGCTTCATTGAGCTCCAAAGAGGTGAATTCTTCAAGCAAGTCTCAACAATTGCTGTTCTATTCGCATGTACTGCAATAGGTAAAATCTGTCTCCAGTAACCACCAAGAACAAAAACCTTGTCTCCAAACGGTACGTCTAAGCTAATCAGATCTCTGAAAAGCCTCTCAACTGCACTCAAAGCAGGATGAGAAGTCATGGTACACTCATCTCAAATAATGATCTTTGCTGCCTTAAGAAATTTTCTCTATTCGGTGTTATGACGAACGCCACATGATGGATTATCCAGAATGGGGACTGGTAACTTGAATCTTGAATGCGATGTTCTGCCACCTTCCAAAATTATAGCTTAAATTTCAGTCCATGCAATGGAAACAATCATTTTCCCCAATCCTCTAACTGAATGAATTTTAGCATTGAATAAGTAACTCTTGCCTGACCCAGCAAAAGAATCCACACAAAATGTCTTAGGTGAAGTCAACATCTTGGATTGCACGAATAACTGCTTCGAAAACTGTACGCTGCTCCGGGTTCTACATTGTCATTAGTCTCTCACCTACTTGCCTTTCTGCTTCTAAGTTGAAATTATCCATTTTGACATATGCGTGCGAAGTGGCAGGTTAAGGCAATCCAATTCTCATAAGTGTCATGTTGTGACTATGAAGTTATTGGGCTGTGTTGTGCAATGCAAGATCTACACTTTGCTGTACTGAAGTGTGGAACTCAAATCTTATCACACATAAGATTTCATTTCGTCCCAATGTGCCAGAGCTGATGTTGCATTGTAAAAGACACAAATAAAAGTAAACAACTGCCTTAACTTTGATGGCATTTGAAAGCTACATGCCTCCTCAAGCAGTTTCTCCACTAACTATCATCTTCCAACAAATTCCTAGCACAGCACGCCTCTTTAAAATAAGCAATCACAACACCCTCGCACGTTCTTCGAAAGACTTAGTTCCCGGAACATGAAACAGAATCATTAGATTGCAGCGAGTAGATTATTTTTAATTTCTTATTTTTTATGTATAAATTTTGTTTTCCTTAATAAGAAAAAGATAAATTTTGTTTAGTACAACTTTCATTTTCCTTTACATATTTTGAATATTTTTTAAGTGGCAGTCTCATTATTTTTCAGAATAACATTTGCATTTATAGGAATATATGTTATTGATATAATAGCCGTATCATGGCATTTTCTTATACTTTTCCTAAACAACTTTGGTCATTCTATAAAATACCTAGGCATTCTGTACAACGCTTAGGCTGAGTATGTAATAAATCTCATACATCATACTTTGCCTGAAAATGTCTGTACAATGACTAGGCATTCTATAGAATGCCGGCATTTCATGCTTTGCCGGTAACATATATACAACTATTTCCTGAAGCTCCAGGGATGACAACCTTTTCATGTTCATTTGCCAGTCTCTTGCTCTTATTTGTCCACCCTATTATACACGTAATGTACTATTTCGGTGTCACCTCAATAGTGAGATTTACTGTTGCTTATTCTCGAAAAATCACTTTATTCTGTTTCATCAGCTTTGAAATTTCGCGTTTACTTAGATACTTTATTCTTTCGCCATGATGATTAAAATAAAACTGAAATCTTACGAAATACTATCCAGCGATAAATCTATTCTCACATAAACTTTTTGTGGCTTGGACTAATACAAATTTATTAAATACTAGCTTTTACCCGCGGCTCTGCTCGCGTTGATGTCTAAATAACTGTCCAAGTCGTAATTACACTGCTGGCCACCGTAAATGCAACACCCTGAAGGAAGCACGTAAATAACATGAAATTTACAGCATGCATTAGCGAAGGTGAGATATACAAATGATTAGAATCTCAGCGCCGACACACATCACGCACGCCTGGGGCGCCACCTCAAAGCGCTATTTAAGGCTTGAAGATTTCGACGATTTCAAATTCGGTAATTGTGTTTTTCTTGTGGGTTTTTCAAAAAACGATCAGTTATGTCTCGTAGAAAACAGCGATCCGCTTTTGATCAAGTATCCGAGTTCGACAGAGGAAGGATAGAGTGGCCTACCGAGATTGTGGATTTTGGATTGTGGGATTTTTTTTATTGCTTGATTGGAACACATAAAATTTAAAAATTCTAAATTTGAGCTTAGTTTAAAAAAATTGAAAACGTAATTTATTATAATAATTAACAAAAAAAATCAGTAACTTAAAGTATTAATATTTTTAAAAATCGAAAGTATCTACGTTTAATGTATAATTTCTCTTTAAAAGAGCTCAAAACAGAATATTATTCTTAGATACTACTGTATACCATATTATATTTTCTTCCGTCAGTTGCAAATATGCGAAGATTTGGGAATTGGACACACCGATCAGGCTACAGTATAGCAACAGTAAAACTGGAATTTGAACTCGTTTGAATGGAAATGGTAAGTCAGTGGGGATACTTGGAATCCGAGGTTTGATAACACTATCCCTTTTCATGACATATATTAAAATATTGGCACCAAGTATATTCTTCAAAGTAATACCTCTATGCAAAATATCTAGGTTCAGTATAAGTGAAAAATTTTGTGCAAAATATGAATATTGTATAATTAGGTTTAAAAAATTCAAAGTAATAAATATTCGATAAATCAAAACTTTTTATGAAACTGTCAATTAATGTTACCATAGAATTTTCAAAATCACGCACGCAATTCGCTAAAACTTTACTTCATTTCCCTCTATAAAAAGTGGGAGAAAACTGGCATTGTAGGAATTGAGAACTTCTTAGCCAACTTGGAGATATTTCTCAAAGTTTGAGTTTGACATTTAACAAACGTAATGTAATAAACATTAGATGCTTAATAAAAAACCATTTAAAAAATTGCTTTTTGTAAAGATGCTAAAGTACTGTATGTTTCAGTTATTTGTTACAAATGTGTGTGTGTGAGAAAATGTTTATTAAAATTTCCATTATTGACCAAATGCATAATTTTGCGCCAACTTGACAGGGAGTAAACAACGTCAACGTTTTACCCGCATAGTTTCCGTTCCCTTAGGAATATAGAGATAAAATATATCCTATGTTACTCGCTGATAATGTAGCTTTCCATTGGTGAAAGAAATTTTAAAATCGGATCAGAAGTTCCCGAGATTAGCCGGAACAAACAGACAGACAGACAAAAATTTTAAAAATTGATTTTTTGAAATAAGTACCGTACATACCTTTAAATGCATTTAATAAAAGCTGCTAATTTCTAGTATCATTTTTTTTATTATTAATTAATGTGTTTATAGCTTTCTTAGTATCACATTTTTTTTCCTATTATGATTATGGAAACACTGGTTGCAACAGCAACGAAAAATAATTGTTTGTTCTTACTGAATCAAAAATCAGTCATTGAAAACCAAAGTTTTTTTTTTTCGTTAAAAAGAGTCATCGCATTTATTCAATGAAGATCTGCTTTTCAAATGTTTTTGAATAATTAATCCATTGTTGTAAATAAAAAAAAACACAAATAAAACTACTACTGTATTATTATGTATAATTGATTCCAAATAACTTTATATATTTTTCCAACTTTGTCAAAATATAAACATAAATTTCAGAGTACAATGATTCACGAAAATTTAAATGCCTAATTCTCATTTATTCATTGTTGAATTTATCTTTGAGTTTGATATTTGAAGCTGGAATTAAGTGGCTGAGGAATTAGTCTTGCTCTTCAATGGATACTAATTAATGGGTCTGAAATGTATTTATTCTCTCCGTTAACGGGACCTCGGATCAGTCAGTCCCATATCGTTATAATAGATTCCGTCTCTATAGAACAGGTCAAACAAATAAAAGTGTGTAAGAAGAAAAAGTTCGAATTAGAAAAAAAATTTAATGTTCCATGCTCTTATAACGGACTAAAAAGTTATAAATTCCTCTTTTTCGTTTCTTTTTTTTTTTCACATTTTCATGCATTGTCATCCACTTCTGAGCTATGGTCCAAATTTCAAGTCTCTAGCTCATCGAAAAGTTACACAGTTTAAAATCAATTACAAAATTCCACCCTGACAGACATTAAAGAAAGATAATTTTTAAAAACATGGTAATATTGAGTGTCAATCGTTTTTTCATCTTTTAAGCATCTTGCTATAATATTAATTCGTATCATCACTTCTAAACATATTGCTTTATAAAAATAAAAAAATATTCAACAGTTAGAACATAAATTATTTTTATTTCACATACACGAGCCTTTTTTTTTCTTTCATTTTCAGAAAAATGTTTATATTATGGTAAGAATTGCTAACACACCCCCACCCTCCACTTTCTCAGATTCAGAACACTTTTTTGTTTGTTTTATTTATATTAACCGCAAGTTTATTTTATACTTGCATATAATTAGATTTAAATTAAAAAAACTCGCTTTAGGGTTAAACTTTATTCTTTTAGTCGCTAAATCTGAAATTAGTCATCAAATCTGGAAATGATGTATGAAATTAGTCTCCATGTCTGAAAATGGTACATGGAATTAGTCACCAAATTTGAAAATGGTATATGCAATAAGTCGCCAAATCTTTAAGTGGTATATGGAATTGTCACCAAATCTGATTATCCTTATTCCTGACGATCCTTAAAAGGACAATGGAACAAAATTATGAAATTATTGTATTACCATCGGTTCTTGACAAGTGTGCAAAATTTCGAATTAATCTTACCCTTTAAAGTAGATAAAAATCGAGTTCCAATATTCCGTTACATGCAAGTGAAACTTATAAAAGCTTGTTAAAAAATACTCGGAATCGAAAGCTTATATTAAAGGTCAATGTTTTGTAAAAAATTATTCAAAGAAAAAAAACGGACTTTTAAAACTATTTAGTGCTTTTTAAAAATGAAAATAAAAACGTTCTAAACTCATATCACTCTGGTGTGATCATGGGCCTCAGAATAGGGAAAGAGCAATATCACATGGTACTTTTAGCCCAGATTTGAGAAAAGCGATGTGTGATCATGGTCATGAACGGGTTAAAAAAATTACAAATTTAGCTAACACACATTCATTTATAAAAATATCAGTACTAAAAGTGTTAATTTTAAAGCAAAGTTTCCCATAGAGCCACAAACAACATATATTCTATCGATAACATTTTGCACGAGCAAAATATGAAGTAATTAGTAATTTTTTTATAAGACTTCTAAGTGCAAATAATGCTTTACTATATAGTTTCCCGGTTCCTCAAGTAAAAATACACTTTTATTGCTTTCTTTCATCAAGTGGACAATAGTTCACCCATACTTGTTGTCAGCTGTCCACATCTTTCGTTTAACACATGGCCTTCCCAGAAAGAATGGTCCACTATTGTGAAGAAGGGATGCTTAGGATTGTGTATTTTTTGCGTCGGAATGACATGACGTTTTATAAATCATATATGTGAATTATGGCATGGGGCACCAAAAACGGCATGGGCCAGACTAGACCTTGCCTTGAACAACCAATGGTGTTGGGGACAGTGTGCGAGAGACTCATTAACTGATTAAGCATATTTTTAAGATAACAGATTTTTTTGTACAATATGTATTATTTTAATAATTGTTTTTACTCTATATAAATGTAATCTTTAATGCAGGACTTTAAACTTTTGTATAATTTTTATACTGAATAATATGTACTTTTAAAAATATTTTGAAAATAATTTTAAGCTGTTGTTTTACTACATAATTTCAAATTTAAATGTGTTAGAAAAAAATTTCTGTTCGTGTATTTTGAGAATTTTTTCCTACCCTTCTCCCTATATGAAGTTTTCTTTGGACTCTCCAACTTCGAATTATCAAGAGTCGCCAGTCTATGATCAGAAACCTTTCCATATGTCTGCCTTTGTCACGAGTAGTTTATTTTGTAAGTACTCAAGCAGATCTCTGATTCCATTCATTATACATATATGGAGCAGTTTCAGCAATCCTCTTCAAACCGCTTGCGTTTTGCGTACATCGACCCCCATGGTGTTATAGAGGAAAATTCCCGTTTTTGAACTAAAAGATCCACAGATTTGAAGTTTAGTAAGAACGTTTTTTTTTGTTTGTTTGTTTCGTAAATATCAGCTAAGAACTGATTTTGTAGAAATTGTCTTCGAAGACGGCTTGTGGTGTTACAAAAAATTTCCTAATTTTAAAAAAAGTTCCAGTTTATAAACCATAAGATTTGGAGGCTTGAAATTTGGCAAACATTTCTCTTTTGTGCAGTAGCATTTCAGTATATATATATATATATATATATATATATATATATATATATATATATATATAATAGCGGGCTTCGTAAAAATTGACTCAAAGCGGGGTGTGGGTTATTACGGAGCGAGATGGGTATAAAAATTTCCAAATTTGAACTGGGAGACCTACACACTTGAAATTCGGCAAGCATGATTCTAATGTTGTGTAAAGATCCTCTAAAAACGGTTTTTTGCTGAAATCAATTCCAGGGCTGGAGGTTACATAGACGTAAAAGATAAATGCCTTTTCTTTGAGTAATCCAGGTCCTGTACCTTTAAAATCAAGTTACGAGAGGTATAAGAATATATTTTTGAATTCAATCAATATAATCGGATGTTAAGTGCTAGAAAAAGAAAAGAAAGTGCTAGTAAAGAATTCTTACTCTATATATAACTTAAAAACAACAATATATAGCCATGCAACATCATGAATTACCCGGTGGAGCCGGCAGGCAATGTCTAGTATGTATATACAATAAAGTAACTGTTACCCGTTCTTTTTGCTCGGCTTTCCGTAATGTATTTTTTTATTGCTATTCATATATAGTTATTCATATCTAGCATTAAGTCCTAGCATTAAGCTTTCAGTTGTATTACAGCCCTGGTCCCTTAATTTAGAAAAACAGGACTTATATATATATATATATAATTTAAGTATTTTTATCTGAAACGCCCCCGTAAACTACATTCTCGGATTCGATTTTTCAAAAACCCATTTTTAGGGGATTTTCTACCCAACTAAGGAAACGCGTCTGTAAAATTTTAGGTTTATAAGACTAATTATTTAATAACTTTCCATAACGCACCATTAACCCTTTAATAAAAGAAACATGTGATCCCAATTTCAATGAATGATTCGTTTTCCTCCTATACAAAATCATTCTTTTGAGTTATGTATACAAATATGAGAGATTATTTACACTACTCTTGCAGCGTTTCGTGTCACAATAGCCAAGTGTTAACATCAATGACTTAAAACTCCATAAACATTATAAGAGATTCCTACAAAATCATGTTAATTTTATTAGCTAGTCTCTTGAAATGAGCATGAACATTTCGAAAATTTATTGTTCATCGAAATGCATCTGCTATTTTGTTGTAATAAAATTTAAACTTATTTATAAAAATTTAAACTAACATAATAATTCTTAAATATTTACAAAGAAAATTACAAACACTCTTTATTTGGTTTTGTATCGAAGAATTCAAGTTGTCTTTTAAAACGTGTTTTTGCTATCCCATTTATTTGTTTCTCAAAATGTGGTATTATTATCTATTTCACAAAGCAAGTGATTTATAATGAAAAATCCCCAAAGATTTGAGATTAGATTGATTTTAACCAGAAAGTGAGAAATTCCAACTACTAATTTTGGAACAAATCCAGGTAATGATAGAAATAACTCTAAATGCGATTCTCATTATGAATGTTTCGCTGAATACCTTAAAAAGCACCTAATTCTTGTAATGGATCATTCATCTGGTAGCAGGAAAGAGATACATTTCTGAAAATTCTACAATGTTAGTATTTCGTTTATGGAATATTAATGTTTTTTGACGCCATAGGAAGTGCACTACTTGTTATCGCTAAAAGGTTTTTAGGTCAAGGATAGGCATCAAATGTAAGTATTATTAAAATTGTTTTCAGATATTTTAATACTTTTTTATACGTGATTTTTTGAGAATTGCAGCAAAATATGAATGAGTGAATGTAACAACTGTATGAAAATACAATAAAGAGTTGCTTTTAATTGTTTATGGCAGGCATACCAGTTTTTTAAAAATTTAACTCGAATAGAGAAAATTGAAGTTTACAAGGATTTTCATGTTAAACATATAACACTATTTACACAAACTTATATTTATATGGAGAGATATAACATGTTATATAAGTTCGAATTATCGCGCCCATTTGATTTATTAGAGATTAATAAAAATAACTTCCGTATACTGCTTTATTTATTTTAATTCTTGAAGGAAAAAAATATTTCCGTGTAGGTCTTCAAGAGAAACACCATTTACGTAATTGTCCATTTTCTAAAGGAAAGTGAAATGAATTCAAGAGGCTTAAATAATTAGAAGCAGTAAACTTTCAGCGACCCGTGGCAGATAACATATTCTGAAATCTTCTTTCAAATGCAAATTTTTCACTCTCTAAATATGTATAAAATTTTGGATAATTAATCCTCCCCTTCGAGTTATGAGTTGCGTTGAACTTTTCGAAACACCATATAACTCATTTCGAAACTTTCTTCGCTTGAAAAGCACTTTTGGAACTCAATAATGATATTATTTTAGCTTAGTTATGACACATTGTTTTCGTGATGTTCATTTTTTTATTTGTTCAGGCTTTAAGCTAATTCAATAAATGTGTGCGAATTGATTATACACTATTGGGGTTACTAATGAATAATATTATTTAAAATATGTTTGACGAAATATTTTATAGTAATATATTCAAATACGAAAGGTGTCTCATCATTAATTGAATTATGATGGTTAAAATGAATTTCGGTTAAAGTAGGTACTTTGTAAGGCCATGTTTATACTCTCTCATCTCTTCTGAAAATTAAAGGCAATACACAGATATTGGGGCTAACAGTAAAACAAAAAAAAAAGGTTGGTAAAGATTATGATAGAATAAAAGCACAAAATATTTTACATTTAATAAATACACAACGTACTTAATTTTTTATATGAAGTTTTTTCTTGTAATATATTGAGAATATTTAAGAATTTATTTGACCATCTTCTCATTTCACAGAATTTAAATTACTAATAACTTCATCCTCACTTTGTATCTTTTTTTATTGATCCAATCATTATTTAAATTAATAGTCATCATACAATTTTAAAAAAATTATGCGTGAGAATTGCAATGCAGATTATGTTAATCAATTATAAATTATCATTGTCTTATAAATCCTAGTTTTAAGTGTCGTCTAGTTTTGCAACATTTTACACAACACAAAAAGCAGTATTTATTACAACAGTGTCACAAAAATAATGTCTTTATTACAACAGCGTTTAACATAAAAAAAATTATGTGCAAAAGCATAGTGTAACTGCCACTTACGTCATTACTTGGGGTAACCAAAAGTAATTAATAGAATATCGGGGTGAATTAATATATTTAATGACATAAGATAGCACAGTTACAAAGAACAGACACTTAGACAATTACAAGACAAACATTTAGAGAAAATAAGTAAAGTTTACATAGTCCAGGATTGGACATCGAAAATGGGGAACGCACGCTTGTCCAGATCCAAACTCTCTCTGACCGTACTGCAGTGTTTCGTACAGTCACACTTCCAGTCTAAGCCCATATTGTAATGGCGGCACCTACATTTCGGTCTTGGAACTATACCGTGTGTTACAACTCCCTTGGTTCCGTTGACGTTCGGCTCGGAAACAAGAGTACTCTTTTTTGGGGGGGGGGAGGGCATCCTGTTTTCCTTAGAGGAGCTTCTTCCGAGACCAAGGTGGTCTATAAACTTTTCCTATAACAGGATTTTTTTATTGCCGGGTGGCACTTCATACGAGACCAGGGTGGTCTATATACTTTTCCTACGATAGGAAATTTTTGATTGCCAGGGCGGCACTTCTTCTGAGACCAAGATGGTCTATACACTTTTCTATAACAGGAGTCTTTGATTGCCGGGGCGGCACTTCTTTCATGACCAGGGTGGGCTATACTTTTTCTATGGGAGTCGTTGCTATTGGATGGGGGCCCTCCCCCTGGTTGGAAACATGATTCAAATTTTTCCACATTGAATTAATTACAAATTTAAACTTTGATTTTTTAAATTTTATATATAAACAGACCAAAATTAAATTTGACAAAATATTACTAACAGAATAATAGTACAGTATTATGCCACAAAAAATAATATCTTACTTTCTTACAATATACAATTCAAAAAATTTCATGAATCACAAAAAGGGAAAATAAAAATATTTTCGTTTTTATCATTTTTAATACATAATCAAAGTAAAAAACTTTTTCAAAGTTTTAGCCAAAAAAAAATACATATATCATAAAAATGATCAGAAAACCACTTTGGAAATAACAAAACCCTCAAGTAAAAAAAAAGAATCATATACTCATAAATAAAAAAATTCCTACTTAACAAAACAATATTCTGTTTTAAAGAAGAGAAAAAAATTACAAGATATTACTTTACACCAAAAATACAGTCTCATAAACTACAGGTTATAAGGATCCAGGAAGTATCATCACATTTTTGTAAGTAAGTCATAGTTCACAGAAAAAAAATGGATATATATTTTTTTTCTCTTTTTTACTAAATAGTATGTAACTGTCCAAGAGAAAAATAAAGACATCGTTTTGCAAGTAACGCACAATTTATGCCAAAATTTATAATAATCTTATACACACACACAATAACAGAGCATGATTATTTAGAATAAACAACACTTATCTGTTAACAGGTTTTCTGGATGAAAATATTCATTCGCAGGGTGCGAATCCTCTTATTGTCGGGATGACAAACACTTCCACCCCTAAGGCTGTGGGGGGGAAAGCGAGAGAGAGCTGGGGTCGGGCCGACGTTTGGGCGCCAATTGTAGCTGCCGCTTACGTCATTACTTGGGGTAACCAAAAGTAATTAATAGAATCTCGGGGTAAATTAATATATTTAATGACATAAGATAGCACAGTTACAAAGAACAGACACTTAGACAATTACAAGACAAATATTTAGAGAAAATAAGTGAAAATTAGTAAAGTTTACATAGTCCAGGATTGGACATCGAAAATGGGGAACGCACGCTTGTCCAGATCAAACTCTCTCTGACCGTACTACAGTGTTTCGTACAGTCACACTTCCGGTCTAAGCCCATATTGTAATGGCGGCACCTACATTTCGGTCTTGGAACTATACCGTGTGTTACAATAGGAAGATTGTATTCAAACATTTTTTAACTTATTAATTCTTAACAGTTCCTTATTGAGAAGGATCTTTTTCCTATGCATTTCAGAGCTACAAATACAAATATAACAGAGGATAAAGCATTATTAAACTGTGTGTGTGTTCCTCTAAAAAATAGCATGCCTACTTGGCACTTAGTATTTGATATTTAACACAAACTCCATGTAGGAAAATGTAATTAGGAATTTTCAACATTTATAAAAATGCAAAAAAATCATAATGCCAGTATAAAAGGTAAAACTTTTGAAAAAATTACACGCAAAATATATACCTCCTTTAAGAAGTATACTCCCAATAGAGATTACAACTTTCGAGTGAAAATCGATATCTTATTTAAAGTGAATAAATATATATATAAAGTAAAAAATGTCTTATTCAGGTTCAATTGCTCTTTTCAATCTTCCGTAGCACTCTTCTGACTACTCTATCCGTATCAGAATATAGATAACCTATCATTGGTTAAAAGAAATGCCATTTAAAGGGATTCTAGATACGTGAATGGCTCACTTAAACTTGCCAGATGTAAGACACATCTAAATTGGAATCATTTATTGGGTTTGGTTTTAGATTACTTTTAGAGGATATTCAGTTGTTCCTTTTAACAATCACAATCGTGTTGTATTGAGTTCGGTTTCCGTAAGAATGCGTGATTAAGCTCGATATAATTTTCCACTTTTTTCATAACTTTGGTTATTTTCGTTGCAATTTTTTTAATGTTTAAAAATATTAAACTAAATGCGATAACTTCAAATAAAACAAGTCGAATATTTATTAACTCAAAGAGAGAATTGGTGATTCATAAAAATGTATCAAAAATGAAATAAATAGAATTAGAAGGATATTTTCTGTTGTAAGATATATGTGCATTTTTAGGGATTCAGTTTATTTAGTTAATGCTACATTTAAGGTATCCGAACACGTTCGGAGTACTTTTTAACAAAATAGCATACTAAAACATTATAAATGCTCTTTTAGGACTCAATACCAATAAATATTACTATTTAACTATCAAAATTTAAAATAAATACCTAATTTTACAAAAAAAAAAAAAAAAAAAAAAAAAAAAAAAAAAAAAAAAAAAAAAAAAAAAAAAAAAAAAAAAAAAAAACTGAATTTACATCAAATATCTTAGTCGAATGTTGTCAATGATTTTTGAAAAGTCTTTAAAACATTAAACAGAAAAACAATATATTTGTAAGAAGATTAAAGCTAAAGTACAATTAAATGTCGTAGACAAGATAGGATGTTCTGAGGAAAGCCTTGTACATTTTTGTGCTAAAATTGAAATATTACTAAACTAATTAGTACAATTATCTAGAAATTTACTAAAATTTTAATTTTTTATTAAATTTTGAAATTTTAGACAAGCCATAATTCAAAAATTATTTATACAATAAGAAATTATTTTAGAAACATTTCTAGAAAATAACATAAATATCAAGTTCAGAAAGTTTTATAGAAATACATTCAAAATATTTTGAGTTATCGTACTCGCCTGATAGATTTTGAGCAATTTAAATGCCCAATTCTGGTAGATCAAAACCCCACTTCCGGTTTTTCTAAATTTATAAAATTGATTGTAACTTGGCCTCTAGGTCATGCTGATACAAAACAAAGTATGTTTCGTAAAGTCAAAAGATAGCTCTATTCAATAAAATAAAAAACAAAAATGTCTGTCTTGACTGAATTTGGTCATTTTCATCGTGTTCGGATACCTTAATATAAATCAATTATAATGAATTCTGATAACAATAAGGACTCTGTTATATAGCGTATCGTGTTTTTTGACTCTCCATAAGCCATTCGGATGATATAGAATCGGTTGAGAACATGGTTCAGCTTCCATTGGAACATGCTGTCATTAGCAAGGCTATCCAACTCTATTCATCGCAATGAAACTATTTGTTTTTGAGTTTTATAATAAGAATAATATATTCTTTATTTGCGTAATTAATAAATATACAAATAAGGGTAGTCTTAAACATAATATGTACTATAAGGATAAAAATTTAGAGAAAAAAATGTATGAAATGAAGAAACGTGTAACAAATAAGTAACATATCACTAAATTTTTATCTGAAGTAATACGGATCATGAAGTAAAACGGTTTTAATAGCTTAATAGTTTTTATTTTCATTCTTTTAGACATTATCTACTTTAAAAAAATTTCCTAGAACAAATCATCATCAGCATTGGCATATCAACCCTTTGTGGGGTGAGCCTTCCTTACTAAGTTTTTCCCACTCAGCCCTTCTCCCAGCAATTGATTCCCAGTTAATTGCTTGCAGAATGGCGCCTAGAACATATAATACCAAATTATATTTATTTTTTGATTTCCGGATTCTAAAATAAAAAAAAGATGCACATCAATGTAAAAAAAAAACACAAAGGTATCATTTTCAGATCGTATTTTAAATTGTTTATTATTATTTATATATATCTAATTTTTATTATTATTTATATATATCTAATTTTTATTATTATTTATATTTGTCTAATTACATTATTATTTATATTTATCTTATTTTGTATTGTTATTTATATTTATCTAATTATTATTATTATTTATTTTTATATAATTTCTTATTAATAGTTATGTTGCTCTTATAGCTTTATTATTTAATTTCTAGTTTGTATTTTTATTTATTACTTTATTTGTTTTTATTATTGTTCTTTTCTTTTCTAATTTTGTTACATAAGTTTTTGGGTTAAATTTAGAAAATGTATCATATTGTAAAATTTTTATTATTATTTATTTTATCTAATATTTTAAAAATAATTATGGTAGTGTTCATATATTTACTGTATAATTTTTAGTTTTTATTCTTATTTACGACTTTATGGGGTTTTATTATTTTTCTTTCCTCCTTATTTTTTTTTCTAACGTAAGTTTTCCCATTAAATTTAGAGGTGAAGTTTTTTTATTATTAATAATTTTATCTAATTTTGTGTGAATAGTTATGTTGCTCTTTTAGCTTTATTATTTAATTTCTAGTTTTTATTTTTATTTATTATTTAAATTCTAGCTTTTATTTTTATTTATTATTTATATGTTTTTTTTTTGTTTATATATTTTCTAATTTTCTTACATAAGTTTATCCATTTAATTTAGAAGATAGATCACGGATTGTAAAGTATTTTATCACTGTTTATTTTTATCCATTTTTTATTTTTATTTATATGCCATTGTTTTTATTCTTAATATATAATATATATTTAGAATATATTATATAACATATTCTTTAACAAAAAAAAATGTTTAGTTTTCATTCTTATTTATTATTCAAATATTTTTATTACTTTTCTTGTTTTCTAATTTTCTTATATAAATCTTTCCATTACTTTTAGTAGTGTTATTCAATATATTTTGCTTTGTTTTTATATTGATTTTTGTACAATAATTTTTCTTCTTTTAAGTATTGAATTTTGTACAATTATTTATTTATATCCTTTTTTATTATTTTTTCTAGGGTATAGCTCTCATGATTATTGCTGCGCTTCATTATCCACGAGGAGGTTACTATTGTTGATGTGAACAACAAAACTAAATAAAATGAATTATACTATCAATTTTTCATTAAAATTTATGATTTTTTTTATTATTATTACTCCCTAAAAATGTCATTTACTTCATGTAGTTAAGTCCTTGTGGTGATTTTTTTTTCTAAAACACAATGAACTTTTTGGAAGCTCTCAGATAATAAATATCCTTTAGTTTGATAAAATTAAGTTTACATAAATGCATTTAGTTAAATTATCGATTATATTGCTCCCTTAATTAAAAAATCATTTTAGTTGTGCATTTGTTACAAGCATACTTTTCAGATTTTACTATATTACTATAAATAAACTTTGCTCTTAACTTGGATTATAAGAGTTTTGCAAAATTTAAAATGTTTCACAGATATAATAATGGTAGGAAGTCGTGTTTTATATGGGTTTTTTAAAACACTTAATATCTTCCTAAGTTGGCTATCTTGTATTTAAATCTTTTAAATGTATACGAGTTTCAAAATTGAAAATGGAAAAGTACCATTCACGTGGAAAAGATTATACTCATTGAACATTAAAACATCTTATTATTATAACGTGAGCATAGTAAATATTTCGTGCTGGTAAACCTCATAAAAATTAATATTTATGGTTCTACAAAATGTTGAATGCAACAGGTTATATCCAAGCATTATGAATATACATTGTTTGTTATCTCTGGACTATATAACAGCATGATAACTGAAATGGTTAAGTTTCGTCAAAACGGAGCATTGAAACAGGTATGTAACCAAATCACATCTGATATGTGTACGTATTGATAGCTTATTATTTTTGTATTATCTCTTCTTTGTGTGTTACTAGGAAGTATACTTGTGCAATATAATGATATATAACGTACAATATAAATAATAATAATTCATTTTCTTAATAATTCCTTACACATAAAATAGCAATAGTTAAAAACAAACTAGGAGAAAGATAATAATAATGCAATAGTTAAGTACAAGCTAATAATAGAGCTCAGATATAATACTAAAATCTTACTTCAAACCATGCTGATATGTATGCTGTTTAAAATATAAAAAAGTGGTATAAGAAACAAAGAATAAACTTCTTACTGCTTATCTATTTTTAAATTTCGTAATTTGTTTCTTCAAGTTAAAAAACAATCCACATTCCTTGAATTTAATATTAATTTTATTAACATAAGCTTATGTAATGTGACTAACTTGCAATAAAATAAAAATCATATTTTATCAGGAAACATAGAAATAACATTTCAAAAGTATTAGGCAAAGCAAGTACCTTTTAAATCGTATTTTACATGCGCAAAGTATTTCCCTTCAAATTAAACTCGAATATTTTAAAAACTTCTCTTTAAATACGTGTTATTTACCTACTTTCTAGCTCATATAAAATCGCTTTTCTAACTGTTAGCAATTAACTCACGCCTCATAAAACAGTCCCATCTTCACATTATATGCATACTTTTTTTCCAAAATCAGCCTATTCAGTTATCTGGTGAAGTAAATTAATCAATTTCTTATTTCCGTTAAAAGTAGTTTTTTTCTATCGGAATTTGTACTCAAACCTGACATATTTTAAGTTTTCACATCAGTAGTGAAACTTCCGAGAGACGGCTATTACGCGATGCCCCGCGGAGACCCGATTAGGGCATTTTTGAATCATGGTTTCAAGCTCAGCAGTTTCATCTTTTCGATTTAAATCTTTCATCATAATGAGTTATT
This sequence comes from Trichonephila clavata, assembly GCA_019973975.1. Classification (NCBI taxonomy): domain Eukaryota; kingdom Metazoa; phylum Arthropoda; class Arachnida; order Araneae; family Nephilidae; genus Trichonephila; species Trichonephila clavata. The sequence continues at coordinate 70,518 of BMAO01000835.1, forward strand.
GGGTGATGGGCATTATTACTCGAGTCATTATTCCGCAATCGTTTGCCGAATCAGCAAGATACTCGAGGGAAATTGGATGTTAGTAGTGGTGGATGTGACCAACATAAACTGTTGTGGAGTAAGATTTGGATCTGAAATAAATAGAGAGACCTGGAACCAATTAATGTTTGTAGTGTGATATATGTATCAAGTAACATTCGTATATTTCAAAGTGCAAGAAGTTTTATGTGTAAAATACTTTTAAAAGAAAGTTGTTTATTGAAATTTACTCTCATTTTAACTTTTGATTTGAAATTTTAAGTGAAGAATCAGGTAAGAAAGACTTTAAAATGTTTCCTCAGTATTATTTAATATACATGAGTGGATATTATTTGTATTTATCATGAGGGAACTTTTAAACCATTTAAGATTACAATACCACTCCATATATATTTTATATAAGTATATTTATAATATTATTTTCCCTGTTATTATGAAATTCTTTTTTGAAGATCTATAAGTATATATGCAGTCTATAAAATTATTATTTTATATTGCAAGAATAAACCAGGTTTTTTTTTAAATACAACAAATGTTGTGCGTTGACTCCTAATCGCAAATCAACCTATACCACGTGGAATTGATTACATATTTTGTCAAAATTTTTTATTAGGTATATCAATTTCTTAGAGATAATTAAATATAATCTATAAAACTTTGATATTACGCATTATCATAAACTGAAAATATTTTTTTTTTTTTTTTATACCAATTTGACAAAATTATAGAAATAAATTATTTTTTAAGGAAAAAATAATGTTATTAGAACATTACATATATACGATTATATTTGTCCTTTTTCAACGGCGTAAATTTGAAATTCCTGAAATATATTTAACATCCCACAAATATCGCATAGATGCTCAGTTATTTCTTTATATTCCGTTCATTTACATTTTATAATGAATCAAATAACACAAATTTTAAAACCACTAAGTCATTTTTAGGGGGAAAATGTAGCCTGTGTTCATCTAAAATATTATTGAACAAAAGTGACAACGTGGGGAACTCAGCCACCCCAAGAATGTTTGGCGCTCCCAAAAACGAGAGAGATTTGACAAATATATTTTAGTTCCTATGCAATTTGTCATCTAGGAGGATACTGACAAAGTTATTTGTAACTGATAAATGGTTTTAACCAGAATTAAAGATTTCGTGAGCCTGGGTTTACTCTGTGCCCGCGTCACTACTCCAGGGTTAAGTTTAGATTTTTCAACCTTATTGTGTGTTACGACTAGAAGCCTGTCAACGACACTATGACACTGCAAGTTGATTAAAAGTCCCCTACTCTCTAGTGGGTAGATTGGAATACTAATTTGGATTAGATGTTCGAATACCTGACAATGGCAGGCCAAAAGATACCAGTTTTTTAAATGCCCGTACTTGCGAATAATTCATGCAGCAACCGAATTGCAACATTACTTCACCTCAGATAATTGATAAGTCCTGTAAAAGCCCAGAGTTCCCTGTAAAATAAATAATAAATCTACAGATGCCCTATTCTTGCGATTAATGATTGGCATAACAGGATTGCAACTCCGTGTCAACTTAAATAAGTGATTAGTTCTACAATAGGGACATAAACAGCCAAAATAGTAATAAAAAGCTGCATGTAGTAATTTTCTATGGTAGGTCACGGGAATTAAGGGCTCTATTTACTTTTAACCATTGAAGGAATTGCTTAAATTTAGTACGTATTAACGCAAACTGGTCTATAAAAACTGTGAGGGTTTGTTCTGTTCACTCATGTTTTTCTTTAAAAGTGTTACACGACGTGTTTGCACATGGAACAAGGCTCTATCATTATTTTCCTTCTAATAAAAGGAAAATGGACGTGCTTAGAATGATTAAGAAATACGGGCAATTTGGTTTCTTGATTCAGTTATGTTCATCCACGAAATCCTTGCTTAACTAAAGAGTTTAGAGATATTGACCGGTTACAGTTAGAAAAATGCCGCTACGATTTCAGGAATGAAAAGAGAAACTTTTGCTTAAAATTTCAAAAGAATATTTCGAAATCACATGGGGCATTATTTTTGGTACTTAAATATATATATATATATATATATATTATATATATGTGTGTGTGTGTGTGTGTGTGTGTGTGGATATCCCACGAAACTATTTTTTTTTTTTGTAAAAGATCGGATCATATCCATTTCTAGAGGACAATAATTTTAATTAAATCAGCATTCCAGCTCAACTCCGTCTTGTAGGCTTATGAAACGTCGGCACAAATAATAGTCAGGCATAGACCCACTAACCACCGTACGATAAATACATATAGCGTTTTTGCGCATACTACGTTCGCTCGCTAACCATGCGGTAAGTTTCAGTCAAATAATGAGCTTTTTTTAAAGATTTCTAACGTCCTCCTAGAATGAATTATCTAAATTTCTATTTATTTAATATCTGCATGGTTTAATTTCTATTACCCTGTAAATACTCCCCCGTTACTCATAATAAATTATTTTATTTTCAAGAAACGCCTTCGCTTGAAATGTTTTGATTACTTTATTGAAACTTAACCAGTAAATTCTAAAAAAAACCCTAGACACCTCGCCATTAACACCCTGCTATCTGAGGAGTCTAACTTTTGTTTGGGAGAAACTATGATTGGACTCTCCATATAAATTTAACACTGCTGCATTTAATTTTCTGTTTAAAACAATTATATACAAAAAGAAAAAGAAAACTTTGCAAAAGCATATACAGATTCTAATAAAATAAGACAAAAATCTATCCTACATCCATAATGAATACAACTAATGCATTGAGGCTGCTGTATTCTAATGGTCAAGTTTAATGGACTAGTGGCTTGCGTGTCATGATTCCAAATCTAGTAACACTGAAGATCCGCCGTGCAGCGGAGGGGCCGATGCCCGTTAAATATGTCAAGGCTCAAATGTCCTCCCGATGGTGTGGAAGTTAAGAGAGGGGTAGCAACTCGGTGTCATGCTCGTCACTTGACCATGGCTCAAAATTATGAGGTCAATCGTAAAAAGCCATAGTGTAGCTGAATTGTGCGAAATTAATATTCTCTCACTCACTCACCCAACTAATGCATTTAACAGAATAAAATGGTTGGGTAATTAACGATATGTCACTTAAAAATGAAGTTAAAGTAGTAATTAGTACTGTTCTAAATTGTAAGCAATGCTAAATCATTGCTTATTTAAACACGTAAATAAAATGTACGTATTCATTAGGTTTGCGATGGTGTATCGAATGCTGGATTCAAAGATTAGTGTAATATTCTGATACAAGCGGATATTATAGGCAATTACTACCTCAAATTATTTTTCAGCTATCTCCTATCTTAATACCAGTTATTATCATATTTCATTCATTTTTCTACACCATATTCCTTACTATACACAATTTCCTATTATGCATTTTACAGGGTGATTCGCTACAGATCTACTAACTTGCCAGGTGCGTAGGTAGTACAGAGATGATTCGAAATCCCATAGGAATGCAGGGTCGCAAATACTGCAGATTCGAGCTATAGTACAAGTAATCATTGAAAAAGAACAGAAACAGCAACACATTAATAGGACAGAAAACTTTATTATAAGATTGTGCAGGTTTTCGTAATTATAAACAAAAGTCATCTGACAGACATGGCAGTGACACTGCATGGAATTTCTTCGGTTCTGGAAGATTACTGGCATGCCAAATATCCTCTCGGAAGCTACATATATTTCAGAAATGAGCTTCTTGATGAAGGAACGGGAGTCTTGCACACCAAACTCTTCATGTGACCCCAGAAGAAAAAATCCATTCATCATATGCCAAGTGATCTAACTGGCTAATGAGCCAAGCCACAATGACCTATCCCCCGCTGTCCAAGGACTGCATGGATGTTTCGGCGAACGTGAAAACTATAATGCGGAGGGGGTAATACGGCGTTATTGAAGACTATCTCATTAGACCGTATCTTCTGGGCAGTCTTTTAGGCGATAGGGAATATCTGATCTTCTAGAAACAAGCCCTGTCAAACTTATTGACGCAGCACATGTTTCATCATCGTTACATCTTTAAAATAATACGAACATGACCAGGCTTCTCCACATTACGGAATTAACGTCTGCTCACACTTCAACTTAGCCTTTGGATAGCGAAGGATAGTTCGTGCTGGTCAGGTTCATTGTTCTTCCAGGTCCCCAGACCTATCATATAGTTCCTTTAACGTAAAACGTAACTGAAATATCTAAGGCTGCTTGGAGGATACAAGTCATAGCTAGGAATCTTCCAGAATGTAAGGAATTCCATGAAGCATCACTGTCAGGCAATTCAGACGATTTCCGGCCGTTATTTCTAATACCTGTATAATCTTTCATTAAACTGCTTTCTGCCCCATTAATGTGCTGCTGTTTCTGTTCTCTTTCTCTGCTTTTTTTGCACTATTGCATGCAACTACTGCATTTGCGACCCTGCATTTCTATGTGATTTCGAACCGTCTCTATATCCCTATGCACCCTGATAGTTTGTTGGTTTGGTAACGAATCCCCTGCATAATGCAACACATTGCAGACTAAAAACATTAGAGAATAAAATCTTCAATTTAAGCTGAAGATGGGGGAAAAGTTTCAAAGCAAAAAGGTAATATATGTTTAATAGAGTTAAGGAACGTGTTAAAGCAATCAGAGGGGAAGTAGTTGGATAACTAAATTAATCAAAAAAAGGTTAGTAGAAGCTAATAAACGGACTTGCAAAGGTAAGTTCAAAGAAATAATGTCTTAAGTGTATAGACTCAAAGGTAATTTGATTAGTTCAAATAGACTGTTTAAATTAGGCATGTAACGAAACATCTATTAAACGCTAATATTTAAATTGTGTGTTATTATAAAAATGCGAATACAACTTTTTTATTCTTTGTAAAAGCATAAATTTAGCAAACTAGATGAAAGGTAAGTATTAAGGTTTAACAATTGATAGTACTGTATTTCAATTACATATGTAAGCGTAAGAAATATAAAACACTAAACAAAGCTATGTACAAATAGGTCATCTAAGGTAAGTAACAATTTTTTTCTTCTTTTAAACAAAAGTTATTCAATAATTGTAATATATTCTTGATGCAGTAAAACATGGCTTTTACACCATCTAAACGTTAATAATGTATCTTACGAAATTAGTTTGCATAATTCCAGAATTTGCCTTTTTTTAAGGTACCCGACTACGTTCGGGAATGTGATTTTTCAATTGCGTACAAACCAATCTTTTTGTAAATATTTAGGTTAGGTTTAGATTAGAATACACGTATAAAATTGTTTTATAAAAATATTTTTACAATTAAAAATTATTTGAATACAATATGCTGGCAAAAAATAAACATATAATTATTAATTTTCCAAATAGTCTTCTCTTATAGAAAATGATTCTGTAATAATAATGTTCGGTCTATATACAGCTCAGACCTCTGTACCGATCCTGAACTAGGATTTTTGAAATATGTAATTTAGAAATGGATTTATGCATATTTTAATACATCAGAGTGGAGAAATTTTAACAGAAAAACGTTGATAATTATTTTAATTAGTAGTAACTCTGAAAATAATGTGAATTTTTCAAAAGCCGTAGTCCAGGCCCTCTGGAGAACTTTAGCTATATATACTCATATATATAGCTCTATATTATTATTATAGAAGCATTTTTCATAAAAGAATGGTTGGAAAAAAGGTAATTCTAAGTTCATTTTTTGCCAAAATATTGCCATTAACTGATTTTTTTGTTGTAGTAATATTCTTAACAGAATTTTATAAGTGTATTCTAATCTCTCTGACATTAAATACAAATATATATATATATATATATATATATTCATTTGTTGCTCTTACAAAATCACGGTTCCGAACGTAAGGGAACCTTTAAGATTCCTCAATGTGGCTTTTCTCAACTTCAGCTGTTGGTATTTCCATCCACATGACATGACTCCGTAAACAAATCGGTTTTGGCAAAGTAAGTCTGTGTATGATCCTGTGGACAGGGTTATAAAAAGATTGTCTCTGTACATCAATATTATAAGGCCGTGGGTAGCCTAGTGGTTAGAGCATCAGACGCCAGACCGGAAGGCCTGGGTTCGATGCCCGATGCCACCACATACTCACAGAGTACGGGCTGTTAAATCAGTGGGTCCGAATGGTGCCGCCATCTATCGTGAGCAAAATAATACTGTCACCTTCCTGGGCTCAAAGCTTAGGCTAATGACAGGCGTATCTCTAGCCCGTTACCCATGATGAATTTCGTGGGCCTCGATCTGACTACGTCAGACAGGTGACATAAGCAACAACATCAATATTATATATTAAGTAGTATAGTACAAATAATTGCTAATTATCTAGTACCTCAATTATTGGTAAATAAATTCTAGATCAAGTTCTTTATTACCTAAAAAATATCGTCTTTACAAAATATTTCGGAATTCAAATTGCTTATTTTATGTTTAAATCAGAATAGTCAAAATTTATTCACTTATTTAGTAAAAGTGTAGAATCCCGAACTGTAGTTTTTTAAGAAAATCATTCAGGACTTAGTTGTGTTAACTTCCTTAAAATTGCATTGTTATGATGAAATCATTTAATTTCTTTTATCATTTCGGTATGCTGTAACAAGAAACACAAATTAAGTTTATTCTAGAAGTTATAAATTTTTAAATAGCCATATCTTACAATTATTATCAAATGTTATCTCTTATGGCGTTGCTTATAGGATTTTATTTTTTCCCTAGGTTTTCTTTGGAGAGTTACATTGCTTCAGTCTAATATATTAAAAGAAAAAAAATTACGAATCATAAAATGTTGGTTATTCCTGAGATAATATTTGTTTTTTTATATATGTGTGTGTGTGTGGTCTTGGTCTTTTAATTTTTTTTTAATTTTAAAAACCTTATGATTAGTACAAGATAGCGATATGTCTCCTATTTCATGAAAAATTTTTAGTATGAACTACCATTAAGAAAATACAACATAAGAAAAAAAAGTGATTTTTAAATCATTACAATGCGCGATGTTTTTAAAAAAGATTCAGCACATTTTATTGTTACATTAAAAGCAAGAATTAAGTGTAAGTTAGAATTTTTCATTTTCTTCATACACATTTATCAGAAGGTTTAAATCTACTTACCTTAAATTTTTTATACCTAATGATGAGTATGAATTTTGTTCTTGTCGTAAATTTTATAAACTAGGAGTTACAGTTTCTAGCAGTTTAATAGGTATAGTAGCATGATTTAGTTTTCAAAATAATTGCTTCAAATCGTAAATTTGCAAATTTAAAATTAAACGTTGTAGAAGGAAGAATTTAAAATTTACTTGATAAAATTGTAAGCCCTTGGAAGTTAAAAGCAGGTGTTATAAATTCGGAGTTGAGTTCAAATAAGTCACCTTTAGTGTAACAATTGTTTATTTATTCAGAATAAAATACACAAATACAACACATAAATTAAACAAAAATAACAGGCAAAAACGTGGGTGGTTTTTCAAAGTGAGCACATTTCCCCCTTACATGACCTGCGCTGTAGATAAGTGGTCGCTAGACGGCAGTTTTGCTGGTTGATACAGCTAGTTATAGTTGTGAAAAAAATAGCAACAAAATTAAATTAAATTAAATTATTTTTATTCTCTGTATTCTTAAAAAGTGGTGGATCTGAGTACGAATTTCTGAAATATTCATCATAATTATACACTTGTAAAAACTAATAAAATACAAAAGAAAAAGAAAGAATAATAATTTTTAAAAAAAAATTTTTTTAAAGAGAAAAATAATTAAAAAATTTAATAAAACATTAAAATAATTATTAAAACAACTTGAAGAAAATAATTTTTAAAAGCGGAAAATTATGTAGAATAGCAAATTAAATTATTTAAAATGCATAACAAAAAAAGAGAGGGTATTGGAAGAATAAATAATAAAAATAAAAAGGCGATAAAATAAACATCAATAATAAAAAATTTTCAAAAATAATAAATCGAAATATCTAAAAGGATCTTTGATTTTCTAATTATTATAATAATGTACTAGAATAAATAAGAAAACAGTTCTGAAAAAGAGAGACCAGGTGTTCTAAAAATAATAGAGGATTTTAAAAATCAATTACTAAAAGAGCCTAACGCAACAAAAATGTACGGTTTCATGTTGTCTGCTTTGGTCAGCGGGGTATTTATTCTCACCAAGTTTCAAAATGAGTTACAAAGTTCGTCAAAAGATGGCGCTTCTGACGAAGGAAAATTTTTAAAAAAATATTTTTTACTCCATTTTTTTTAAACACGTCCGGCATTCTGGCGTGTTCCAACGAGTAAATCATTATCGAAAGGCATTTCAGAATACTGATGCTTCTAACAAAACGGCCATAAAGCCCTTTTTTAATTTTCCCCCAGTTAGAAGCGCCATCTGTCAGCGAACTTGTATCTAATTTCTATTTTTTTTTTATTTTCATCCTACACCCATCTACGACATTTCTGCCATGAATGTACAAGCAGCCCCATAGAATGATGATAAAGCATAAAAAAATTTAAATTAGCGTCCTTCAGTCGGATTTACGTGATGCCCCCTGTTTAAACTAAAGTTAAAGAAATGGTGACAAGTGCAATTTTTTGAGGGTATAAGAAGTAATTGGAGCTACAATGAAATATTTTCTTCGATTAGGAATTAACCAAATTTTAAGATTTCTTCGTGGAATGCTGATGGTTTAACAAATTTTTAATTTTTAAGTTTTGTGTTTTTTTTTTTAAATAAGTAAGAACGCTTGCTTATCAAAGGAATTGGACATAAATTATAGTTCCCGGTCAGAAACGCCATCTTTTGACTGACATTGTAACTAATTTTGAAATTTTTGAGAATAAATTCCCTTTTAAATAATTCATGCAGAATACCGTAAAATTCTGTCGCCTTTCGTACTCTTTTAATTGATTTTTTCAAACCGTGGGGCAAATAATATTTATTTCTGATAAATAAAATTTCTAAAAGCTGAGATAATCAAATTTTTCCCCATAATTCGGTGAAATGTTAGTAAACAGCATTTATTATTTAATCTGTTGTTCTTTTGCAATTACTTAAATTTTAATGTGTCGGAAAATTATTTCTTACGTATTTTCATTAAGTATTTTCATATAAATATCGCCATGTGGTTGATCATCTTTAAATACAGGAAAGGTCCACATAATCAACAGGTAGTTTTAAAATAAACCATAATTTAATCCGAAATTTTCATGTAGTTCTGACAGATATTTTTTGTAGCAAAATAATAATAGTAATATCAATTTATACCCTTGATAAAATCTATAATTGCACATATGTATGAAACAGAGATTTCGATAAATGAAACGAGAATTATGAGAAATGCTTCACCTTGCTTTTATATACGCAAGACATTCTGAAGCTTTCTCTTCAAATAATCAACCTAGAACCCTCTTAATTTTTATAAATGTATCTAATTTTATCGCAAAATCTGACAACATTTGACTATAAATCTCTAGCGGAATAATTTACACTATTAATTTATTTTAAAAGTGTAACCTCTCTTTTGACCCCTGCCACATTATCCTTTTAGCAAAGGAGCAGAATCCAAAATCTGTGTAGCAATATTTGACTCTTTATGTATTGTTTTTTGTACTTATTTGTACAACATTAATTTCCCCTCTCTGTCTTTCTAAAAAAAATTTTTCGATCAATAATCCCTGTTTCGAAATAGAAATTTCCTTAAATATTTTCCATAAATATCATCAGACATTTGTCAAACTTTTTTGCTCACAATTTTTATGTATTTAAATCGGAATTGAGATGTTGTATCATGGTCAATACTTGTAGACCTAGTGAATATTGATTACATCTTTTTTATTAGCAATTAGTAAAGTTAGGTAATTTATAATTCAGATTTGTGATCAATGGATAAAGAATTTACGCAAAAAAATCTATAATACGTTGTTTGTGTTTAAACAATATAGTTTTCAAATTTTTAATTATTCTTTTCATTATTTACTGCTTTACTCGCTTTTACTTTAAAGACACCCTCATTCTTCGTTAAGTCATTGTCTTTGTACTTGTACACCAAAGGCTTTCAAGATTTAGTCAATGCAAAATTGTTAATGACATCATTGTATTACTATTTTCAATTGTTATATCATTTTGAGTGTGTACAATATCAAATTGTTAATCTTTTCATTTTTCATAGTAGATTTCATATCAGTCTACTTTCTAAAGGGCAGAAACGATTTTCTCTGATGTACAGTTAGGCATAGGAAGTGTCAAGTAAATTCTTATGGTCACTTCTAAATTTGGGAAGGTACATTCCAACTTTTTTTCTTTATGTAGGAACAGACTCGTTTTGTTACTTTTATCACCGGTTATACCTTTTAAAATGTATTTTGACACTGTTGCATAAACTGTTCTTCATAGATGTCTTTGGGGTAGAGAGAGTATTTCGAGTATTAGAGCCAAGTATTTCGCCTTTTTAGTCACATCTTCTTGCACCTTCTCATGAAGGTATCTGAATATCGAGAATATAGGGTTGAAAGCGTCGTAGTGGTGTTAAGTTCGCTGTAATTTTAATTGTTTTTCTTCTTTTTCATCCTTCAATCTTTTGTGCCTTGGGCACATACCGAGCGTATTTTAGCCTAATAGTGACGCAGCTGAGATATTTTATCAACATTTAAACGTACTTGAATTCATTATAACTCATAAGCAATCTGTTACTATTCCTATGTAATTCTTGATGATACTGGTTTCTTTCTTCTCGTTGATAAACTTTTTATTTAAAAGATATCCTTGATGAAAACAAAGAATTGAATTAATATTTTACAAATGAGTATTTTATTTAATTACCACAATTCTTTATCCGATAAAAAAATAGGAGTAAATGAAAAGAAATTATAAAAAATTATTAAAGACATACATTTTTGTAATTTTGTTCAATTCCTATTAAATGACGTAAAAGTGTTTCAATGAAACACTACTTCACAATATGAACTATTTACAACGTATCTGTTACTTAAATCTTTTTATGTTACAAATTCTCTTTATAAAAGTAGACCTTCAATATTCATTAAATGGGGAAGGATTCAATTCTTTTTTAAAAATGAAATTAAATGGTACGAAGAACATGTATCCAATATTCAATATCTTGCCCATATATCATCTAATGCTTGACTCATTTCATTCTGCTAGAATATTGATCACACTTTATTGAAAAAAGGAAAACCGCTTATATATGTATATATATATATATATATATATAAGTAACTCTAGATACGGAATCGGAGTTTTTCCATTTTTTTCCAAATTTCAGACAAATTTTGAAGAAAGATTCGATTTAACGATGCTTTTATTTGGTCTTACTTGAGATGATTGTATTGATTTCAAAAAATACCATGGACATTATTTGGAGTTCTACACTTATTACTGTAACATTTGTTAATTGGAATTCAGTTTCCATGCGTTTTGTTCAAAAGCGTGTAACAAAAAGATATGGTTTTGCTTTGTTTTTGATACATGATGGAACTACTATAAGTATACATGAGGAATACATAAATTCGATATGATGCATGGTGAATCTGCCGATGCTTTAAATCTTCGTTGGGGTACTGTGGGAGTTTGCAGAAAGGGATGCCACTTCTGATTTCAAAGCCATTTCGCTACGTTTTAATAGTGACAATCCATCGCCAGCAGCTGCAATGTAACATCAGAATAGTGCGTTAGTGAAAACCTAATAACCCTCAAGGAATACAGACAAATTTGTAATTGTTATGATTTTGACTACGGGTTTACAATGAGCTTGTTATCTATTAACGTCACATTTACAAGCAACATGAGAGATTTTGGAGATGAGCCACGATCAAAGTTTCGTATGTTTAATTCACTTAAGAAAACAAACGCTTTTGTAACATAAGGATTAAACGTAATTTATTCAATCTATGCTTGAAGACTTAAATTTATTTTTGGATTATATTTTGCGATAAATATTAAAGAATTTTAAATTTTTTACATTTTTAAAGGTAAGTATCTTTTTTTCAAATAATATTATAAAATTAGTTTATAGTATTCATTTTTGTTCTTGTGTATATATATATATGATCCACCTTCCCCGTACAGCAGAAATTTTCGACTTCATAGAAAAAACAGAGTACTGTTGAAACGTTAAGCTTAAAATTAACACACGTGTATATTGCGTGAGACAGTAGCATAAAATTAAAATATGAACGGAAATGTTTCTTACAAAGAGATGAATATAAAAATAATTTAGTTAAGGAAAAACTAAGCAAAAACTTACATGTAAGAATGTTAACCATAAGATAAATAAATGACAATGTACCTAAGTAAAACACGCGCGCCAAATGACGTGTTAATATCAGAGCTTTAACACATAAACAAAAAATAGTGGTGCCACCTAGATTGTTTTATTGTAATTAAACTAAGCAAACGATATTATATTGAAATTAATA